>JAEKIV010000147.1:0-64864 GCA_016801325.1 Hypholoma fasciculare | reverse complement strand
TGCATTGGGCAGTTCCTACACGTATACTTAGATGATATATTTGTGTTCTCGGACACTGTGGAAGACCACGAAAAATATCTACAGATTGTTTTTGATAGACTACGGAAGCACCAATTATATCTCAAATGGTCGAAGTGTGAACTTTATGCAGACAAAGTGGACTGTTTGGGCCACATGATTGATGACAGTGGGATTCACCCAGATACGGATAAACTCGACCGCATACGCAGTTGGAGAACCCCACGCAATTACAATGACATTCAACGTTTTGTCGGCCTTGTAAATTATGTAGCAAATTTCTTACCCAACATTTCAGTATACACTGGACCACTAATGTCCATGACGCAGAATGGAGCTCCTTTCTTCTGGCGACCAATACATCAACGGTGTTTTGACATGATTAAGCGCCTATGCGATAAAACGCCAATACTGCAGCCAATCAAGCCCAAAACGGGAGAACCCATTTGGGTTATATGCGACGCATCTAAATCGGGCGTCGGTGCCATGTACGGACAGGGGACATCATGGGCCAACTGTCGTCCAGCAGGATTTATGTCCCGGAAATTCACTGCAGCACAACATAATTATGCAGTGCATGAGCTCGAAACACTGGCTATCCTTGAGGCATTAATGAAATGGGAGGATAAACTTGTTGGATACAAGATCCACATAATCACGGACCATAAAGCATTAGAATTTTTCAAGACACAAATAAATCTGAGTAGTCGACAACAACGATGGATGGACTACCTATCAAGATTTAACTTTGACATAACATACGTCAAAGGCGAACTAAATAAAGTTGCAGATTGCTTATCCAGGTATTACGAGAGTGATACGCCTCTGGACAAGTATGAAGGTTACCTCATGAATTCGTCAATGCTGATATACGCATTGACCGAGAAGGTGACGACCTACCCGATAAACGCTATAAAGAAGTATTTGAAAATACGGAATACTTACGTGCAATTGATGAGACAGCCGCTGTGCGTCGTAGTAGTCGGCTGCGCCAGTTACGTGATCGTGTTGAGGAGCGCGACCATGAGGCAGAAAACCTCAACAGAGGAGCATCAGATCCCCGTGATAATACAGATCATAATAGCCATACTCCCGCTTTCCAGATAATAAATGAAATGGCGGATAATACATCTCTTGGAGATGCACTGAAGCGTCGTGATCTACAACACAAGCCACCACATAACATAAATGATAACATATTTAGTAAGGCTATTAAGAGCGGCTATACGTCAGATAAATTACTCAAGCACATACTTGAGGATGTGAATAAATTCAAACAATTTACACTGAGCAACGGTATTATATACACGACCAATAGAAATAATAACAAAGTGGTGTGCATTCCACAGGATAACCGAGGCATGGTATCAGATATTATTGATCAAGCTCACAAAATTGTGGGACATTTTGCATCCCATAAGACAGCAGACTATATCCGTCGATGGTACTGGTGGCCTAGAATGGGCAAGGACATTGAACATTGGTGCAATACATGCATGACATGTCAGACAACCAAATCTGGTAATAAGCGACCGGCGGGGAAACTGCATTCTTTACCTATCCCCACAAAGCCGTGGGACTCAATAGGCACCGATTTTATTGGCCCCTTCCCCGAATCGAAGGGGTACAATTATCTATGGGTTGTGATATGCCGGATGACCAGCATGGTGCATCTAATACCAGTTCACACAAGTATGACGGCATCTGACCTATCATGGATTTACCGCCGTGAAATAGTAAGACTGCACGGCCTACCAAGTTCAATTGTTAGCGATCGTGATACCAAGTTCACATCCAAGTGGTGGACTGAATTGCATAAAATGCTTGGGGCCAAGTTGCTAATGTCCACATCATTTCACCCGCAAACAGATGGGCAGACAGAGCGCGCTAATCGATCGATCGGACAGATATTCCGTTCAGCTATAAACCCAGATCAAAAAAATTGGGTGGACTGCATAGATATGACAGAATTCGCAATCAATGCCAGTATATCGGAAACCACGAAATATACACCTTTTGAGCTGAATATGGGATACATGCCATCTATGCTGCGTGCACTACCTCCCACCAATGCACCGACGGGAGTTGTAGATTTTGGGCGAATTGCACTTGAGAACTTAGCTCGTGCACACGATGCCATCATTGAGGCGCGATCATTTCAAACCCTCCGCGCCAACCGACTGCGGAGTGATGAGCCGAGACTGGCAGTAGGGGACTTGGTATTCTTGTCAACCCAAAATATTAACCTTCCTAAGAACCGGACGAGGAAACTATGTCCGAAATTTATAGGGCCTTACAAAATTTTATCTGCCTATCCGGATACATCTACATACAAATTGGACCTACCACCCGCATTGCAACGGAGACGCCTACACCCTGTGTTTCACGTCTCACTACTCAAGCCTTACTTAGCGTCGTCAGATGCTATGTTTCCCAACCGGATGACCCCTGACCCATATGATTTCGGTGCAGACAATGACCAGGAATGGTATGTTGAAGACATACTTGGGCATCGGTGGATCAATAGTAAATTAGAATATGAAATACGATGGTCACAGGGGGATACCACCTGGGAACCACATGCAGAATGTAAAAAATTGGAAGCACTGGACCGTTATCTGGAGCTTCGCAATGTGAAGTTCCCATCTCAGTTACCAAAGGCGCACCGTAATGGTCGCGTATGAGCATTGAGCCAGCCGTAGCATGTGTTGCCATTGCTGCTCCTCATGGGCGCCCTCATGCTTATTGCGGTGGCCCAAGAGGGGGCTGGGATATAATATTCTTGACGCTTCAGGGATCAGATCTCTTACCCCTATTAATTTTTTCCCTCCGAATTGTCTCTACAACTCGCTCTTGCTATTCATCATGTGTTTCCGAGGACAAAGGTCTCCGGTCAATGGCCGTGGCCGTGGCGCTGGGCGTGGTCGCGTTATGCCCACACACTTTGGTATGAACCTTCCTTGAAGGGTTCACGAGGGGGCGGAACAGTAACTGATTTTTACGTTGCGCATCTCAACAGGCCTAACTCACGGAAATTTTAACGCTTTTCAACAACATCCGTCATCTGCTCTGTCAACGTCGCCATCGCCGTTTGAATGGGGTTCTGAGCCTATGGATAATCCATGGACGCCACTTGACATGGACATCTACAACATCCCCAATGCCAACACCTTAACAGGCGTTGGGAATCACAACGGGAACCACGCGACACGAGGCCGCGGTCGTGGTCATGGCCGCGGTGGTGCGGCAATCTCTGGCACAAATAATGGGCGCACTATTACCATTACATTCCCCAAATCCTTGTCTGCTATTGAGCGTCAGGTATCTACCCCCGAATTCTCCAAACGCGAACGCATGGATCTGCTGTTCGCCGCACTCAATGGTGTCAACCGACGCCTTGAAGGGCACCTACCTGCAGACGATCACCCAGAGCATACCAAGCCTGGACACGAGCTCAGCGACGAGAACGCTCGAAAGTACTTCGACTTCGATCATGGTACCACCCCAGACCCACCACAGGGAACAGAAAGCGACACTAGACGGGAGAAGCGCCTCGCTATCAACCGCTATGTTTGGGAGAACACGGCTAAGAGGTACGATGCCGAACTCCACACGTTACAACAAGAATACGCCCTTGCTCGCAGCTTGGTCATTATCAATGGACGTCTGGAACGCCCCAACCACGTTTTCAACGTAGCCCTCCTGTGGACTAAGACCTTCCACTACACTACCACGAACACTGTATTCTACGGGTCGTTAACTAAGGATGTCGTTAACTTTTTGGCGAGCCGACCCGGGCCTGCCATATTCCCTACTCCGAACAACCAGTTATACAAGGCCGCGCCACGCGGCTTCCCTCGTTCTGCTAGCGAAGTCAAAAACCTGGTTCATATACTGGGTTCGGACAAGTTTAGGCTTGAGGATCGCGCGGGCGCCTATATCCTACTGACAGCTTTCCACTTGACGGTCCTACGCATCGATAGTGCCCAGCACGACAAGTCTATGAAAGCTATGCTCGACCCCAAGGTCTACAACCCCTACTTCTTACCTGAGGAGATCACGCCTTCCCTCGACGCAATTCCAGTGACCGTCATGCCACCATCTCGCGTCTCGAGCCCTAATAACCGTCACAAGGGCCACGGGTTACCCATGCCCATAGATCACTTCGATCCAATTGCGTGGAGTGCTTATTACCTTGTGCACCATACGCTAGGGACTCCCAATGCTATCAACGGCGTCGCCATGGATTTTGGAGGACGCGTCCGGCTGGAAACGACATTGGGCGCTCGTTTTGCACGCGCGCTTAGCCCGCCTACACGCACCGCGCGCACTATGTTCGTCACCAAGTTTGCGTACCTTGCGGCTCTCCCCCACATGTACGAGGAGAAGATTGCACTCCACAATGCCTTGTACCCTGACCAGGTATTTACGGCCGCGGATGGACCTCCGTTCGAATTCACTCCGTCTACAATCACTGACTCGGAGGCCCGGAATCTCACAATTGACGATGTATGCGAAATGCTGATCCGCAATCACGTACCCATCGATTTGATCAACCATTGTTATGCGTTCGGGCGCCAATTCTTGGATCAGACGTATCTGAATCTGGGACGCACTGACGAGTGTCGAATGATAGACGATGAACGTCTGCAGCGCCTTCGTCGATTCGGGATCCCTCCCACTATTGATGAGTGGACGGGATGGTACGTACCCGACTACGACACTCTACGCCGAGTCAAGTACATGTTCCACACGGATACATCGGACTCCTACAACCTCGACAATCCCTACTGGATTACTTACGGAGGCGATCACACTCCGACACTTCTTGTTTCGCGTCATGATTGTATTGACAGCTTCACCCCGCCGGCGTGGAATCCGGATGCACGCGACCCATCTACAGCCGTCAAATCCGCTCCAGACGACACCGCGGACGACGACATGGGAGAAGCGGCAGCCGCCGGAGTACCTGTACCCCCAAGGAACATCTCACCCGACGCCGACACCGTGGCTAAGGATGTACCGATGAACACTGGGACCGACGCACTAGTACCCGTCGACGCCGTCTAGGGCCCGCCGGCGATTAATGGCACCTACCCCACTCACACGCTCATTACCACTCCTGTCGTTACATGTCTTCATTCCGCTCACTCATTCTATTGTCTCTCTGACCGTTCTTTCTATCAACTTTTTATACTCACTTATATGTGCCTAGGACATCACATACTAACGTGTGCGGCGACCTAGGCACATCTATACCACATTATTGTTTCGTTCTTTCGTTTTTTTCAACTGCTGCCATTACGTGTCCCCATTGAACGAGGACGCTAACGCGTCATCGTTCTACTGTAGTTAGATTGCAAACGCAATCTCATGGGGGCAGTCCTTTCTTTACTTCGTACTTCGTAACTACCAATATATTGTTGGCTGGTTACTTCGGGGTGATCTAAGGACTACGGAACTTACTTCGGGGTGATCTAAGGACTACGGAACGCCTAAGCGTTTCAAGGTACAATAACGGCGGCATAAGTCGTTGCGAGTGCTGACAAGATCCCAACAAAGCGACGAAGGTAGAGACCCATGATTTTCGCGTCTCTGGAGTTGTGGTTCCAGTCGGAAGAGCATAGATGCCCCAGCCAATATATATCTCAGGTCCTCCAGTGGTCCGGAACATCCCTTGCTCTGAGAGAAGAGAATGATCGGTCAAGTGGGCAATATAGCGGTAGTACCCCGGAATAAGAGCCACTGGAATTCTTGCGCCGTGGCCGTACATTGTAGAGGTGTATCATGTCACCTGTATGGTCTAAATATCGACGAGCAGTCAAAATAAGTAATTTGTAAAGCATTCGTTGCTGAAAAGAAGCCCGCACGGGTTGTTCGGGTAAAGAAGCCAGCGGTAGCAGTGGTGAAAGCATATGGCGGCGAAGGGGCGTCGCAGGGTTTACATTTATTGTGATATTAGTAAAGGCTGGGGTCTCAAATAAACCCTAACCGAAAGTTCCTGAGATGTCAATCTCAATTCTCAATAGCAAGCAGACAGCCTCTTTGAACCCAACACAGGTAGTAGGTCAGTGTTTGGGGGGGAAATTTGAGGCAAGTTCATGATTAGAAGTCGGCGCAGCTAGTGAGAGGCCCTGGATAATTTGTAAATGAAATTCCAAACAGATCCAGCTTGAACTCCAAGTCCCAGAGTCCCAGAGATGGATGTTGGGAGATGATGGGAAGATGATGGGAAGATGATGTAAGTATGATGATTTTTGTGGCTATGCAGCGTATAACGCACGTGAAGGGAAGCATGTTCAGACGTGTCCGACGCTCTGGTCGTCAAATTCAAATTGACCTCTTCATCTACGCGAAATAAACGCTCTCCTTCGACGCCAGGATATCTAAGTGACCACAGGCCCTTCAGTGTCTACTTATACAAGCTCTCCACTCTCTGGCTCAGTACGACAACCCCAAATCACGCAGGCTATGAGAAAGGGTACTACCGCCAAGGAACCGATGGCTGTTACCTCCTCTCTAAATAGCATACATATTTCTCCGCGCACTCCAAAAACCCCTCGGGCGACCATGGGCATGGGAGATGAGGATGACGTAGAGCTTGAGCTTCTCAATGAGGAGGAGAGGGTCCAGTCGGCGCGAGACTTTGGATATGCTAACGGTGCCTCAGCCGCGGAGCAAGAGGATATATCGAAAAGGCCTATATCTCCTAAAGACAAACGGAATATGGTCTTACTATGTGTATTATGTTCGTCGATTTTTATAACTCCCAGATTCGCGGAGTGACTTACTATGAGATTAGATTTATTGCAGGGCATACCAGTACGTGTCATCTGAATAGACCATGCTGGGGATACGCTAATGGCCAGTGACATTAGCTAGGACTGGCTCTCGGTAATTTCTTACAGTCTTTTCTCTGAAAGTAAATCCTGACTGAAGACATTAGGATCCGTCCCATTTCTCCTCAAAGAACATTTATCTTATTCTCAACTTGGAACCTTCGCTTTGTCAAGTTATCCTTATTCTCTCAAACTACTATGGTCTCCAATTGTAGACTCTCTTTTCTTCAAGTCATTTGGCCGCCGTAAATCTTGGATAGTTCCAATGCAATTAATAGTGGGCTCTCTGATGTTGTACATCTCGTTAAATGTCAAGAGATTAATGGAGGATGTCAGCACTTCTTTTTCTGTGCCCTCGTCCATTGTTTGACTTTTTCCTAGCCAGCGAACAATGTGGCAGAATTAACAACCATATTCACCATGCTTGTGACCTTTTCTGCCACCCAAGGTGTGTTTCTGTTACCAGGGGCTTTGCATCACGCTATTAACAATCTACCCTTCAGACATCGCCGTAGACGGTAATCACGTTCCATTGTCGAAATCCCTTTCATGCTTAAACAGCTTCACGCAGGATGGGCATTGACCCTCCTTTCTCAGGATTGTCTCTCTTACGCATCGACTTGCCAGACCATCGGCCTTAACACAGGTTTCTTCGCCTCATTCACCGTGTTCCTTGCATTTAACAGCGAGGCCTTCGCGTAAGAACGCGTTTAAACATCATATCTACGAGCTAACCCTTTATCAGGGCGAAATGGGGTGTGCCTCACCTCACATTAGAAGGATATCTTCGATTCTGGAGCGTAATGTGCTTTATTATCACAATATGGCTTGTTATATTCAAGAAAGAGGTTTGAATTAATTTTTTTGGCGCGTTTCAGCACTGAATGCTTGTGTTAGGATAAAGAACCAGCCAGCGAAGTCGATATGAGCATCAAAGCCGTATATAAAACTATTTGGACCATTTGCCAGCTGAAGCGTAATTACTTTGATTTGTACACTTCGACCATTACTAATCTTTTGGCAGATGTCCAACTCCTTATTGTGGTACATTTACTCGCAAAAGTTGGATTTGCAGCTAATGACGCGGCAACTGGACTCAAGCTTGTTGAGAAAGGCTTCAAACGAGAAGATTTAGCTCTCGTGGTTCTCATTGATTTCCCTTTCCAGATCATGGGTGGTTGGCTAGCAGCGAAGTGGTCTAGGGGTGACCGCCCACTTCGCCCTTGGATTCACGCTTTCTGGCCTCGCATTTTTTTCGCCTTGGTTGCCACACTTATTGTGTACTGGTTCCCCAAACCACCAATTTCTACCGCTTTCTTCATCATGCTCATTCTACACACCGTTCTTTCCTCGTTTGCATCGTAAGTTTGTCAACCTTCTGGCCGATCGTTGCTCACTTCTGCTTGCTATCAGGACCGTGCAATTCGTTGGTATCTCTGCTTTCCATACCCGAGTCTCAGACCCACTGATTGGAGGAACCTATATGACGGTATTTACTTTCTTCCGCCTTTATTCCTTGTTTATTGACACTATTGTAAGCTTTTGAATACATTTACCAACATGGGTGGCACATGGCCCAAGTGGTTTGTTTTGAAAGGTGAAATTTTTTCCTATCCCCACTCTGATATACCGACTCTAATCTATCTCAGGCATTGATCTTTTCAGTGTCGCTACTTGTAAAGTCTCCGATATTGCCGTCGACATCAAAGGTATGTCGCAAGCCTTTAGCAATGCAGCTTACTGATGGCTCTCTAGCCACAGAATGCATTTCTGATCACGGAAAGGCGGCATGCAAGGACATCAATGGCGTGTGTGTCACCGAAACAGATGGCTACTACATCGTTAGCGCCATTTGCATTGGGTTTGGAATAATTGCCCTCCTGGTGTTTATTCTTCCAACTGCGCGGAAGCTGCAAAGTGAGTGCAATGTGCTCTATTTGACAATTTATGACCTCTCAACCTATTTTCAGAACTCCCAACGTCCGTTTGGCGGGTCAAAATGGATTAATTACCTGGTTATAGTTTCGTAATAATTTGTTGAGGGCGTAATACACGAGTAAAACATTGTAGTTGGCGACTGACCCTAAAGTCAAAGTTCTCACGGTCCAAATATTTTCCACGTGTGTAGAACCAGAGGCGCTTGCACTAAATCCACATTTTTTCGGAATTTCTACACATCTTGCATCTCCTAGTAGAACGTATAATTCGTACCTCTGCAATCTCTCAAAATGTCCGCTACCACCATGCACTTCGGTCCGGAATGGATGCGCACCAAGCACCAACCTTTGTCACGATCGCAGCCTCCTCCTTCGCCGCCCCCAAACAATTCGGGCGTGTCCACCTATTCCGCTCTTGTTTCCGCTACTCCTCCTGCGTCTTCCGAAACCAGCGACTATGCACATCCCTTCCGATACTCTAAAGACGAGTTAATTCGCATCTATCAGGAAGGCGGAGGCAAAGGCGGACTGGGATTAGAGGTCGAACGCTGGGAGGGAGTAGTACGTGAAGCAGGAGCTGAGCCCATAGCTTTGCGTGAAATGACCGAGGCAGAGAAGAAAGTTCGTTTCTGTTATCTTTCAAGCCTCGAAACTTGCATGCTTATGCCCATCCAGATTTTTGCAGGCCCATTGAACTCCGATCTACGTCGTCGTCCTAGTCAGTCTACGGACTTCTTGTCACCTCTCAATACATCAGCTCTAGAGCGTCCTAGGCTGGCGCACAGCACTTCGTCCACTGCAAATAGTCCTTTAAGGGAACGCTTTGGGGCTCTTAAGCGTCGAGACAGTGGTCCCATCGGATCGTCAGGTAGGTTACTTGTCTGAGAACATACTTCCACTTTCCCCTCATCTCTAATAATACCTTGTCTGTCATTGTAGATACCATCATGCCAGCTCTTCCGCGCAAACCCTCGCTTTCGTCTTTGCAGGGTCCGACCCTTTCTCCTCGCGACATGTCGCCTCGCACACGCGTTGGATATACGTCCAACTTCGATGGCGTTCTCAACAATGGCGACTCTTGGACTGCCCGTCGCCGTATCGCAGAGGCTTCATTGAAAACCGCTGCTGCTCCAGGTCGTGATAGCAGCGATAACCCGTTGAACATGCCTTCCGGCATACGTGAGGAAAAGGAGGAGGAACAAGATCCTGGGTCGCAGTCGCTCAAAGCGGATAGTCAAAATTTCTTTGCTTCCTCTTCCCCTCATTTACGCACAGAAGAACCCCAACAATATGAAACAACTGGAGGAGGATCAGATAATTCTAATAGCGTGCCCCAAACAGGATCTTTCGGTTTGAACGGGGCCTCAAACCCCACTCAGTTTGTGAATAACCATGTCGGAGTTGGTCCTCCGCCAGGTTTGGTTGACTTGGCGGCTGTCGAATGGTCATATAAAGATCCGACGGGACAGATTCAAGGTACGCCCTGCTTTTCACTGGCATAGTTTTGTCCAGCCTTACTGGTCTCCAGGTCCTTTCCGTGCCGATTTAATGCAAAAATGGTACAATGATGGTTATTTCTCTTCTGATCTCCCTATGAGGAGGGTCTTATACGACACTCATTGGACAACTGTTGAAGAACTCATACAGAGGGCTAACGGGGAGAACATATTCCTTTCTCCTCTACTTGCTCCCATTCCAACTAACAATCGCGGAAATGGATCTCCTATGCAATCTTACCCAACACTGGATAATGTTTTTAACGAACCATACCAGCCCTCGCCCATCCGAACTCTGCGTACATCTACCCTCGAGTCTTACTTGGGCAATGGATCTTTACCATCGGATTCGCCTTCTTCGTCCGTTAGCGCCTCTCAATTCGGAAATCCTTCTCCTGACCCTGGCGCATTCGGTGGAAGGGAAGTGAAGCCGTACTTTGGCAACGAGCACCTTGTGTCACGTTTATCAAACTTCAGTCCACAAGACCATGTTGCACCTTTCCCTGACAGAAGGCCGATAGGACACGAGTATTCCAATGCCGGGATCAACATGCAACAGCAAGGACCAGCCTTTGGCAACTTTGCTTCGGATCGTGAACCAAGCTTCAATGGATATATGTACAACGCAGCACAGGTTTCTCATGATCAATGGATGATGGGTTCTAACAACATTCCGGCGTCCATGTACGCTGGTGGGCGAGAGCGTGCAGGTTAGTTTTCTCACAGCTCCTTCTGAAGTAGGCATTCCTGACATTGATCAAGGTCACGCCGAAAATGTACACCTTGATCAGGCTGCAAGAGGGTTCAACTCGGGTGCAATTTATACCAACGAAAATTTAGGAGCGTTCAATGGACATATCCCCGGCTCAAACGAAGTGCATCATGGCTATAATCAATATGATATCGCCGGCCAACCAGCATTCCAGATTGTCCAAGAAGAGCCATTGGCACCCCTTGTCAGAGATCTTGCGGATAATAACCCTCAATCCGACACATTGACTGCATTCCGAAACCTAAACGTCGACTCTACTCCCTCTAAATCTCCGCAGACCTCCGCCGCCAGTTTCCCCCCTGCTCCCATTCAATCTCCTTGGAAAACATTGACGGGCTTGTCGACCTCTTCTATTGCCAACCTTGCATCCCCAGCCCCCATATCTTCATGGAATCCGGAACCCAGCCCTATCGCTACTCCAGAACACAAAGACACCGTAGCCGCAGCCCCTTTGCCCAATAACGCAGATGGCTCTCCCAATGGCGCCGTACCCGAGAACGACTTGGATGTATTTCCCGAACCACAAGTCCCTGTGAAAATGCAGAAGAAGACAGTTTCTCCTGCAACGAAGAAGGCATCTTCGAAAGACACGTTGGATACAGCACCCATTTCTGGGACCTCTATCCCTCAATTGACCCAAAGTGCTGCCACGGTTCCTCCTGTCACGACACCAGCACCTCAGGAGCCCTCCTCCACCACAGCTCCCAAAGCTGCATGGGCAAAGGAAGAGGAACCGACCAAGAAGAAAAGCACAGCACCGTCAATCAGCTTGCGCGAAATCCAAGAAGCTGAAGCAAAGAAGCTGGAATTGCGCAAAGCCGCAGAGCGCGAGAAAGAGAAAATGGCACGGGCGTCGATAGTTGTGGATAGCAAGGAAGATATTCCGCCGTTCACAGCCTCCTGGGGACTTCCGACGTCTCAAACCGGATCGCGCACTAGCGTTCCTATTCGAGAGGCAGCTCCGCCTGCAGTTCAGACTCCGATAGCAGCTCCTGTGTGGACCACGCCTGTCAAGCAACCTACGGCTAAGAAGTCTATGAAGGAGATCCAAGAGGAGGAGGAGAGTCGCAAAAAGTTTGCCGCGAAAGAAGTTGCAGTAGCACAAGCTGCAGCTAAGCGAGGGTACGCTGAAAGCACCTCTAAGGTTTGTGCGATTGCGCTCTTGTCAAAATTCTTGTGTTAATCTGACAGTAAACCAGGTCGCCGCGCCCCCGCCAACAACCACTGCTGGCAATGTCTGGACAACGGTGGGTCCAAGTGGGAAGACATCTACTCCTGCAGTAGCATCACCTATTCGTACTGCTGCCCAAGCCGCTGTCGCGCCTACCACCATACCGGCACTCGCTCGAGCTTCGAGCTCGCCCGCACCACGGAACATGGTTAACTCTGCATTGAAAACTCGACCGGTTGTGGCCAAGCCAGAGGATACGTCAGATACCCCGTCTCATGACTTTTTGAAGTGGCTCAGCGACTCGCTGAAAGGACTCAACAACTCTGTCAACGGTAAGCCGGTGTTCATCATTATTGAATGTATAATTGAGCCAACAAATATCTAGTCGAGGAGATCATATCTATGCTTCTATCCTTCCCACTCGAACCTGACTCCACCACGATGGAAATCATTTCGGACACAATTTATTCCAATAGCACAACCCTCGACGGAAGGCGCTTCGCTTCAGAATTTGTAGCCAAGCGAAAGGCAGATGCCCGTTCGAAGTCTTCCTCGGGCAAAGTCAAACCCATCTCCATTGCCGAGGTCGTTAAAGCATCGCCTAAAGCGACCCAACAAGAATGGGGCTTCAAGGTTGTCAACAAGAAAAAGAAAGGTGGTCGTTCATAGGATCGGTTGGTCCCCGAGTGTTGGCAGGATAATGTTCAAGTAGCATACTAATCATGTAATGGTGCTGTGGATTAACTCACCTTGTTGTATTGAATGACGCAGAGATATCATAATGGGAGCCAACAGAATGACAAAGCAGCAGCAATATATTGAAGTCCGGTTGGCAAAGAACCAGTAAATTTTGGAATATATGAACCCCATCATAGCATTTCAGGAAAAGCAGAGGACTAAGTAAGAAAGGAATTCAAGACACGTTTGCTACATCAAGTTATACAAACAGCAGTGTAGAATTAAGGTCGCCTGTAGCCACCAGTGGGTTCCACTATGTCGCGATTGTTACGAGGAGGAATATAGTCCCTAGCGGTGCGAGGTGGACCAGATGGAGGAGCAGCAGAGCCAGAGACATAACCATTCATCGGAGGATAGCCATCATATGAAGGAGCAACTGGTCGAGGAGGACTTTCCGAGCGACGGCTACAGGAAAAAAATGGAAAAACCTGAGTTTAAACATCTTACAGAGGAACATCTCAGACCTACCGATATCTTGCAGCAGGAGAGTTTGCGTTCAAGCGCGGATAATCCGGTGGGTAGCGCGGCGGCGTAGCAGGTCGACCACGGTAATCAGGATAGTCGCTGCATTGAAATTTAGTATTTCTTTACAAGTTTTGCATGAAATGTTTTACCGTGGAGGGGCACGATCGTAATCATCTCTTACCCTTGGCGGCGTTCGCGGTCTAGGTCCTGGAGGTCCAGCATATGGTTGGTAACGTTCGTTCGGGCGCCTCTCATAGCGATCATAGACTGGAGGTGGAGGCGGAGCACCATAGCCACGGTAGGGTACATCTGGAGCTGGTGGCGGATACCTTCCTCTGAAATCAACAGGCGGAGGGAACCTGTCTCTGTCAACCACTGGTGGTGGGGGCGGCCTTCTGAATTCATCATAATCACGGACACGAGCACCAGGCGGTGGAGGGGCATACTCTCGGTATTCCCGAGGCGAAGGGGGCCTGCGTATGTCTCGCACTGCAGGGGGCGGAGGATAATCGTAGCGGTTATCCCGTGGAGGAAGACGAGGAAAGTCGTCTCTTGGGTGTCCATTGCGACCCGGATGCCCATTATAGTCGCGCTGAATACGATCAATCAGAGGAGGTTCATAATTCGGCCGGCGATGGCTCGATCTACAAAGGTTAGTACAAAATCAGATTGGTTTCATCAAATCGACTCACGGTCCTGTGTTGTTGGGGCATTCCCTGCAATGAGTACGGTCAGATGAGTGGCTCAGGCAAAAGTAATTCCAGATACCTCGCCCAATGTCCCATCTGGGCGCATTTGAAACAAGCACCGGGATCACCAGCAAACTTTGCTGTCCTGCCACCGCCATGAGATAATTCGACACGAATTTTATTGCCCATGAAATAGCCTTCATGATATTTCGCGACACTTTCCTCCGCTGCTTCTCTGGTTTCAAATTCCTGGTTCCAACGTATTGATAAACATCATCAGAGCATAGGTTCATCCACGTACAACAAACCCGTAACCAACTCTGTAGGAAATAAGCCGGTGACAGATGTAAGCAAACGGAACAACGTACTTCAATTCGATGTTGACTATGCTACCAATTTTTCCAAAGCAACTTTGCAGATCTTCTTGGCGAGTATGTTCAGGAAGACCACCAATGTAGACTTTGTTCGGCTGCACAGCAGAAGGTAAACACCAGTCGACAGAAGAAATCAGAAGAATTAGGTGAAGCACAGAGCAGAGAAGCCTCTAAGACCACAGAAGGTGTAAAGAGGGAGCTCAAGAGCACGCAGCCTCGCATTGCAATACCAAACCCAGGAAAGAGGCCAAAAGAAGGAAGCAAAGGGCAGACAGAAATGACCTAAGCACCTTAACTTGCTTTTCGCGGAATGTTTCATTGTCGCTTATGCTGGTACCACGAGGATAGTCTGGGTTTTCAGAGTCCTGACCTCCATTGCGGTCACCGACAGCCAGAGGAGCACCGGTGGATTGGGGATCTCCTGGAGCGCCCATTATTTGATCATCTTGAGGACCCCAGCTGTCGGGTGGCATCGCAGAGTCGTCGCCTGCATTTGTGGCAGCCATGGAAGAAGAGGTAAATCACAGCCAGTCCTAAACACGAAAACTGACAACATAGCCCATTTCAATCTCCGCGCCAACATACTGCATTCACGTGATCTCATGTGTATCGCATGGCTTTGGATTGGCTTGTGAAATACTCTTGGACTCGGCGCAATGTGATTATCGCAACACAGTCATCTACCTTTCTGCAAGATATGGCGCAGCCGTCTACAATCGAACTCACTGCTGAAGGTGCTGTTGTTATCTCATACCATGCCCTTGAGTCGTCCCCAGAGACACTAGGGCCTGCAATTGGTAAATAAATGGTCGGCCATTCCATTTTAAGCTCTCAAACTCAATTATCATTGCACCCTAGAGAAAGCTTTTGGGTCAGACCCGGGATCCTTGGGAATAATTGTCGTCCGCGACTTGCCAGCGGAATATATCCAGTACCGAGAACGCTTATTGAAATTGGCCTATCAATTTGGGAATTTGGACGAAGCTGTTCGCGAAGCCTACTCTGATGAAGCTAGCAACTATAGGTATATCTCCTTGCTGCGTGTACTGTAAATCGTCGCATTGACTCTCTTCGAGTTTCGGATGGTCTTATGGCAAGGTAAATACATATTCTCTATTGAGAAAAAGAAGGCTACTGAATGTCCGCCAGGAAATTATGAATGGCAAACCGGGTAGAGTCCTTTCATAAGGATGATATCAACAATAATGTTGATGTAGTGCAGATACCCTTAAAGGTTCTTACTACGCCAACCCCGTTGTAGAAGATCCTACTGTTTCCTTGGAAGCAAGAAAAGATTTCCCGCAATATTATGGAAAGAATATATGTAAGTGCGATGTTGCAAACAAAGGGATGATAAATTGACAATCTCTCATCTACCAATAGGGCCAAAGAAAGATGAAAAAGGCATAGAGAATTTTGCAGATGCATTCAAGGATTTATCTCGGTGTGCACTTCTACGAAATCAGGATTGTATCCACCGACATTAACATGGTCCGCGTAGGTTGATTTTCAAAGTTGGCTGTGAACTAGCGGTCGCTTGTCAACCATTTGGTAGGCAAATACTAGCATTGCGAGAAGCGGTCAACTAATTGATTCTGGTAGCTGCTTCGCACTTGAACGATTCCTCAGTCTCCTTGGCCGATCTCATACGGAATTCGCAAACGACAAAAGCCCGCCTATTGCACTATTTCCCTCCTTCGCCAGATAGCCCACCACCCTCTGACGATGATCCCATTGATAGTTGGTGTGGATTTCACTTAGATCATTCATTACTAACAGGTCTCTGTCCAGTAAGTATCTCATCCCAATTCATTAGCATCTTTTTCAACAGAGGTCTCTAGGCAATGTTTATTCGCCAGAACGAGGAAGGTCCTGAAGTCATTCCCTCACCTTCCCCTACCTCTGGATTATACATACGCACAAGAGGAGGGCAGCTAACAAAGGTTGCAATTCCCCCAAATTGTCTTGCTTTCCAAACTGGAGAAGCGTTGGAGATTGCCACAAATGGACGGCTGCTAGCAACTCCTCACTGTGTCAGGGTGGGAGCCTCTACTGGTACCAACAAGATATCAAGGGAATCTTTCGCTCTCTTCATGCAGCCTAACACCGACCAACTCCTTTCCAAAGATACCACATTTGGTGCCTTCAGCAAGAGGGTTTTCGCTGAACATTATGAGTCAAATATGTAGTGTTGATTAGGTGTGATATGAAACAATCTGGGTCATTATCTATGTATACATCGTTGAGCCATCCTGCACGTTGCCTATGACTATATTCCAGATGATGTAGATAGTAGAATAGTATGTTGAGATGTCCATATCAGGTATTCCGAGTGATGGACGACGACCCTGTGACAAAGAGATCTGGTAAAATTGAAATGGCGGCAGCACCAAAACTCGTACGTTTGCTAGCAGTTTGCCGCTCGCTGGGCTGTGACCCCAATGACAGACGGCGATCTTCCGGGTCAGAGATTACACTCCAGTCTTCGCTGGGGGTGCCTCGATGAGAACCTTCCGAGCTGTAGCCAGAGGGCGAACTTGGAGAAATATTATCACGATGGCGAATTGTTGAATCTTCTGCTGTACCTTCTTCATCATCTTCGTCTTCTACCACATGGCGCTTGACCAGGGAACGAGCGTAATCGAGGTCACGGTATATCGATTCGATAGCAGTCGCCACACCATTTTCCTGTAATTTCATGAGCAAAAGAGTAACGCAATCGTGGATGAGATTACCCCTTTAATTTGCTCGCCAATAGTCTTCGCTCTGGCAATTTGTTTCGGGTCCGTCGTTGCGGATACTAGCGCGTCCGAAAGAGTGGACGCTGTCAACTTACGAACACCTGTGCCGACTCCAAGGGCTTCAACTCGATCGGCCCAGAAAAATTGGTCGCCAAAGAATGGACGGATAATGGTAGGGATACCAGCTACACAAAGAAGGGTATTAGAGTATTATTTAAAAACACATGTACCAAATTACCTCTTAAGCTAGCACCAGTGGTGCCGGCTCCTCCGTGATGACAAGCTGCGTCAATCCGTTGGAAGAGCCAATCGTGAGGGATGGAAGATATTGGGTATATCTGTGGTGGAAGAGGCTCTTCTACATCTGCGGGGTCATTGGATTTGACCTGAAGCCGATCGGACCAGCCCTTTGACAAAATGGCGTGCACACCGCTGCTCAAAACTGCCTCAATGACACACTGCGTCATTGCCTTCGGGTCTGGGACGACTATGCTGCCAAATCCGATGTACACGACTTTGCGGTTGGTCGCCCGAGCATTATCAATAAACTGGACGAGTGATGCGGGCGGTGTCCATTTGTTGGCGCTGACTTCGGCATCATCGAGGAACCAATAACCTTGCGATGACAAAATGAAATCAGCTCACGATCACATCGGCGATAAGATTGAAAACACCTGTAACACGGATCCACTCAGGCCAGTCCAATGGTGGTGGTACAACGTTGGGGCTAAAGTTATACAAGAAAGGTATCTTATGGGGCTCCATCTTGTCGAGACTGGTAGGCCCTAGGTGGAGAAGGTTTCTTCGCCATCGATTTATCTGACCAGCCGTTGCGCGCCAAAATACTTGGTCGAACATAACATACGACTAAGCAACCAGGAAATAAGCATCAGCGTCAATATTGAATCATAAAACGTGTACCATATAATTGTAACTTCCGCCCAGCTGGAGGACACATGTTTAGGTCAGTTATAGATAGTGTGGAAAGCTAAGGAGATAACCTTATGTTCCGGGACAGCGAATGCATGAGGATAGGCCCTGCAAAGGTTAGATCATAGGAAATGAGTACATTTTGCCTCGTGGAGATGGTAATAATACCTTGTTCTCGTCCACGTCATTGTGAAGGCACGGAAGTATGGGATGCCCAATGCCTCAGCAATGTGGTAGCCGCCCATAGCACTTGGGCTTTCGATTAAAACATCTGTCCCCTGACACGCCTCCCAGGACGTTTTCAGGAGATCGTCTAACCAACCACGGAACTATAATAGAATGCATGAGAACATTAATTCATTTTGAACGCAGTAAGCATAGCCATGAAGACGCACTTTCAACAACCCTTCTTTCAAGAATGACACGGTAAATGTTCCGTTCTCGATACAGATTCGCATGAGCTCCGCGGGATCACCACCGACATATCCAAATTCAATTCCGTGCTACCGCCGAAGAGTTAAAACGACAGGAATAATGGCCATGTTGTGACTTACCGATTCAATCCACTCACGGAATTCTCCGTGAGTCGCTATCTTGCACTTGTGCCCATCAAGCATGAGGCCTTTAGAAAGTGCTATGTAGGGCTGAACATCTCCGCGAGATCCAATAGTCAAAAAGGTAAAGTGCAGAGCTTTCCTTGGTTTGAATGTCAGGAATGTTGAAGATGCTGAAGTAAACATAACGGCTGGAAGCGAGTCTGCCATGTTGTCAGTAGGAAGAGCCGAGTCGGAATCGGTGCTGGAGTGTCTAGCATCGAATTCTTCAAGAGTAAGGGCATCCCTTTTGCCGGAGGAAGTCACGACCATTTCACCGGACTCAACGCGCTTGCGGGTGTCTTCCAATTGCCGCTCAAGAAGGCTAACAAACGCATTTCGTCTTTCTTCGGACCCAAACTCGAAGAAGAGCTCTTCGTGGCCCTTGACGATGATTATCAGACCATGGTGTCCGAAGCGCCCTGCCTTGGACTTCTCACAGGCGAGTACATCCCTCAAGGGTAAAGCCATCTAACAAAGAAAGCGAGGCGTCAGCACAATCTTATATGGCAATATCATACTAACCCTCGTGCGGACGGTCAGCGCACTGGACTTGAAGCAAAAATAGTTGCTTGAAATGTATAGTTTGCCGCTGATTGGTATAAGTCTATAGATATAGCCAGGGAAGTCTGCATGGGATTGGATAAGCACATATATAACTCAATGGCAAACAACATACATCCAAGAAGAGTCTCTTTCGCGTCATAGGCGAATGCTGCGCGGAACTTATCTGTTGCTTCTTGATCCGGAAACATGTCCGGACTCTCAAGAACACTGAAGGCCATGTCTCCTACTCCGCTCGAGCGGCTGGCTGGCCCCGGAGATGAGACGGGAGAGGAGTAAATCTCTCTAACGGGAGTTGTATTCAAAACGGAGGATGAATCCGCAGTTGATGAGCCGGTAAACGCTTTGCGTGGAGTTTTAAGCCACGAAGGGACGCCGACTGCCCATGAGCCGCTGCTATCTCTACTTAAGGAAGAAGTATTAGGTAAAATTGATGAATTGGAAGTAGACGGAGGGTACGTGTGATCAGTTACTGGTAAGGACTGCATCGATTGTCCTGTAGGAATGTCGCTTGATTCGTTCGGATGCTGGGGCAGTGGACTGGTAGTAATCTCTGGCGATGCCACCGGGACAAAGGACACAGAATTAGGCTTGCGGGAGATATGTGTGTATTCCTCGCTTTGTATGTCTGAGGGCGCTGGGAGGGAGCTGACTCTAATGGCACTGGTGTCTGAGAAAGGTCTGAAGAGGGAGGACAAACGGAATCCAGACGACGTGGACTTCGCCGAGTCTTGGATATTAGCATTGATTCTATCATTCGTAAGAGTCGTTTTCGGAACCGTTGTATCCAGTACCACAGGTGGAGAGCGACTTTCCACAGCGCCGGCCTGTGATCGATGGGTACGCACAGCGTCGCGAATCTGGTCAAGCCCACCAGGTAAATCCTGGAAGTACGCAAAGAAGTAGGAATCAACGGAGAAATTGTCCTCTTTGTCGACCACCTTGACTTCAATCGTTTCGCTAAAATCCATTGCTGTTGAGCGCTCAACATCCAAAATGGCTGCATAGGGGATGGCGATCTAAGCTCTACATGTAAGTTTATAGACGTGTGGCAAATAGAATGATCCTACTTTTACGCTATCACCCATGTTTTGCGCTTTGAAAATGACCTTCCTGATGGCCTTAACCCATTCTTCACGGCTCGGCACAGAGTCTGCTGACAAGACGATGGTCCTTGAGTTGGTCCTGAGACGCATGCCCTTTTCACCGGAGGGATCACACGATATCGCATATCGCAGGTCAAGGATCCCATGAGGGAAGTATGGGTCCTGAGATCAAATGAGCAGTTGGTCATCATATCGAAACCGTGAAGCGGATGTAAAAGACATACTGATGACGACTGATACCATGACAAAGCGTCATTCTTCAGTACGAACCAGTGTTTGATCCATCGTTTAGTCCTCTGAGCTTTCTTATTTAGAGAGCCCGATTTCAAAATTTGATCCTGGAAGAAACGGTAAGGAACCTACGCCTCCCATCATCAGGAAATAGAATGCCACTTACTTCTCGTGACGGCATATGGGCAAAAAAGCAAAGATAAGAATTAGTTAGATACATATACCCCTGTAAAACTATACCATTACTGAGATTATGGAGAGAATAGAGAAGAAGTTACAAAACACACTCACGAACGGAACGCAGTAGCCAGCAGGGCATCTCTAACATATACATGTCATCTCATGAATAAAAATACTATTGAATTTGTGACATACCTGCCCACACTTCCCCGATGTCTTCTAAGTCGTACACTTCCCTCAACTTCTCTGCCAGACGAGCACGCCGGTGAAGCCGGACTGTTGCCATACTGTTCTGACGCTCTCTCAAACTCGGAGGTGGTAGCACCTGGCTTGACGGATTCCTTGACATCATCTGCTGTGATAATTGGGGAGGTGCTTCAACAGGTATGCGGGGCGTTTCTTCAAAGTCATTATCCTGCTCCTCGTCTGAGGGAGACATGTCCTCCAAGCTTTCCTCTTCCGGAACAGGCCGTTGAAACGAGGAGCGTGATGCATTGGGCATATTGACTCGGTGGGACCGCGCCAACGGACGGTGAATTGTGTGAATAGAAGACGACAGTCGATTCACTGGGAGCGTTCAGCAGCGCTCAGAGAAAGATACCGCAAAGCTTACAAGGGGGCCGTTCTTCATCATCACTCTCAGAATCTGCTGAGCCAGGTGAGCCCGGATAAGTCGGACCATCTTCGTCATTGTCACCGTTCATCCAGGGTAAAGCCTGGAGAGCTTGAATCAAAGTCTGTGTGCCGGCTCTCATCTAATAGGACGTGAGCCAATCGTTGATGATACAAACAGGGAGATCGGGTACGCACTGATCCGGTACCTGCAAGAGAGGCATTTAATTGAGGAGATGGAGGACGAATAAAAGGAGAGTCTTCGTTGGCTGACGTCGGGGCTTTGGGAAGCGATTGCTCTGCATTCTGAGAGGCGCTGGGAGATCTTGCGCCTGCTATTTCGTGAGACTAGTCAGCATCCACGAGCGACTGAGACGAACCTTCTCTGTCCGGGGACATCTGAGAGCGCCTCGACTTTCTGCTGATGCTGAATACACGCTTTGCAGTGGGAGAAGTGGGGGACGTCGGTGAAGTTGCGGAGGTGCTGCTGACACTCCTGCTCAGCTTGTCGACGGTCTTTCCCACCGCGCCTGATAGGCGCTTGACTCTGCTCTGAGACAGGGGCGTGTCCTTGGGAGGACGGGCAGTGCTGGACGAGGGGGCGGGCGTGGAAGGCGGGCTCGCCATGAGGGAATGAGGCAGCACTCGGTAGAGCCGAGCCAATTACGTCGGAGGCCAGGGGCTTGCTTACCTAACAAACACGTTCCGAGAGCGCGTCCATATTTATGGTTCGAATGTGCGGACTGCTGTGGGCAATTGATTTCTCCACCTCCCACTACCATGGCTGCCCAGGTGCGCCTGCGTGGAGAACTATGCATTACATTCGCCTCTATCTTATCGTGGGTGTACTTTTCTTCCGTGCAGCCTGTTTCTTACACATCACTCAGCTTCGCATCTCTCATCCTTCTTATTTTCGTCCATGTCGGCCAGATAAATGTTTCCACAGTGCCTCGGCACATATACATGGTTTGAAAATCTCGTCCGTCCATTTTCCTTGCTCATTTCAGGCCATAGGCCAAAGTCAATGTCAGCAATTACGGGTACGTCGCTTCTGGTTTGTTCCAGCGTTCCTTACATACCTCAAGGCCACAGAAATTACCTCACAGATTCCATTTTGAACAATATCACGGGTCTCTATACCAACAATGTTTCTACGCCCCTCAACGCTCAGCAGGGCCTACGACAATTTTATGAATTTGGCCTTTACTCGTATTGTGCCTACATTGACGAAAAATCGGGCACATGTGGTAACCACACTGCAGGACAAGAGTTCAAGCCCTACGATGTCATCACCTCCGACATGCTCGCAAATTATTCGCGAATTTCAGCCAGCCCTATTATCCCAGTGGATCTCACTTTCAAGAATTCAAAATATCTGGGCCAAACATCGAACGCAGCATACTGGCTAATTCTTCTGGGTACTATCTCTGCAGCTCTTGCTTTGATCACGTCTGTAAAAGCCTATTTTTCCACTCTTCGTGCTGACATATGTTTGTCGCAGTGGTATTGCAAAAAACGGCCTAACATTTTTTGTTTCTTCGATTTTCTCCGTCGTTGGCAGCATTCTCTTGTTGGCCGGAGCTAGCGCATGGACTGTGTTGCTAAAGAAAACAGAATCTATCAACACTGCGCTAGGACCAATTGGAGAGCAAGTGGGCATAACAGTCTCTCAGGGGACTGGCCTCTCCCTCACATGGGCTGCATTTGTGTGCCTCTTTCTATCAGTCATTCCCAATGTACTAAGGTGAGTACCCAACAGTATTACAGTTACATCGATCAGGAGCTGATGATCATTGCTGTGTAGCTGCTGCACATACAGAGGATAAACCTCAAAGTGAATTCCGATGACTCATATCTATCTAGTAGATACACGATCTGAACATGTTACGACTTATAAAATTAATGCACCATGCCTTGCGGCAGCCACGGCTTTACCTCGAGCCTCCCTTACATAGGAGTCTGCAGCGTTCTATTTTTAGCATGAGGTACCGAAATGTAACAATCTGAGTTTGAACTTGGAGTGATGTCCACGGCCAACTGCGCCCGCATCTTCCTTCTCCCATTCTCCACCATCGTTATTCTTACTTTGCTACATAAAGATACCCTCCACCGAGCCCACTCCTCAAAGCTCTCACACCCTTCCCTAATACCTTTCTGGCGATGTTCACGTCGGTTCGGGCGCCAGCCCTCTTCACGCTCCTGACTGCGTTCCTGGCTGCACCCAGTGTGCAAGCAATTTCGGCCATCACTCGAACTGGAAGATATCTGTATAACTCGACCAACGACCGCTTCTATATCAAGGGAGTCGCATACCAGGAGCAAGGTATTTCAGTCTTCCTTCTCTCCCCTTTTTTCTGACATATTCCTCAAGGTGCTGTCGTTGCCTCCGCTGACAACCCTTTCGGCGAGCCTTCCACTTTCATCGACCCCCTTGCCCAGGGTTCTGCCTGCACGAGGGATCTTCCGTTCCTCCAACAGCTCACCGTCAATGTCATCCGTGTATACAGCGTGAACTCCTCCCTCAATCATGACGAGTGTATGAACCTCTTCAGCCAGAATGGCATTTATGCCATGTTCGTACCTCTAATTTCTATACAGCAATTTTCACTTTACTGATATCTATGGCAGCATCGACCTAGCTCTTCCTATCAATGGTTCAATCGACCGCGACTCTCCTTCATGGTCGACGAATTTACTTGATCAATACACCGACACAATTGATACGTTCAGCAAATATGACAACGTGTTGGCTTATAACGTTGGTAACGAAGTCGTCCTCCAAAACTCGACGGACATATCACCCTATGTCAAAGCGGCTGCCCGGGACGTCAAAGCATACCTGTTCGTGATTTGTCCTCATGCTTCATACCGCTCTCATCTTTAAGCTAGTCAATCGAAGGGCTCAACTGCATTGGTCGGCTATTCAGCTATAAACGGCGTTGCTGACTGGCGTGGAGACCTAGCAAACTACCTTGCATGCGATCCTGCAGGTGGCAACTCCGCTTCTACTTCCATCGACTTATATGGGTTAAATGACTAGTGAGTCTTTTATAGTATACTTCTGCGTGAAAATCGTTTATTCAATGAGTACCCAAGTGAATGGTGTGGTGATTCAAACTTCCAGGATGCCTATGCCGCCACCAACACTGCATTTGCCAACTACAACGTTGTCGCATATTTCAGCGAATTCGGATGCATCACATCACCTCCTCGCCTTTGGACCGAGACCGTCTCTTTGTTCGGTACTGATATGAACACAGCTTGGTCAGGTGGAATTGCATTCTCCTACTTCCCGGCTACTAGTGTCCAAGGTCAATTCGGCATGGTCAACATCTCGTCTGATCAAACAACCGTCACTGTCAGCGACGATTTTACCAGGCTGGCAGCAGAGTACAGCAACATTACGTTCATTGACTCACCTTCGCAAGCTTCAACTGCGGCAAGCAGCTACCCTTCCTGTGCCGCTCCGAACTCAGTATTTGTTGCTTCGAACACGCTTCCTCAGACGCCCAATGAAGCTGCCTGTGACTGCGTCGAATCAGCATTAGAGTGCAGATTTACGCCTACCACGGATAACACCACCGTCATCGTGGGCACGCTTTTGGATACAGGTTGCAGTCTTCTTGGGTCATCAGGAGGTAGCTGCGATCCTATTGGTGGAAATGGTCAGACTGGTGTATATGGTGCTCTTTCGGCCTGCGACCCGAGTGAGTTGCTTCTAGTAATATGTCTGGCTTCGAGATTTACTTATTATCTTTTCTCTTTAGGTGTCAAACTTTCGTTTGTCATGAGCTCATATTATGAACTTAATGGCCGCACAGCAAGTGCCTGCAGTTTCAGTGGCAACGGCACTGTCAACACTGCCGCCTCTTCCACCGTCTCTGCCAGTGCTATTGTCAGCTCATGTATAGCGAATCCCACTGCTGTCTTCACACCATCTGCAGCGCCGACATCCGGTTCATCAGGATCATCATCTTCAAGTTCAGGATCCACCTCAGCAAGCTCTGCCACTGCCGTCTTTGCTGATACTAATGCTTTTGTCGGCATGAGCCTTATGGCTGTGGTATCAGTCTTTGGCGCCATCTTTACCTTGGCTTAGTTTGTGGATGATGGGACAGAAAAAAATGGTGATGTCATGACAAACATGGTCCGTGGAGTACCGAAGTGGCGTGGGTCGAGGACGGACGGACAACATACACCTTGACTATCTAGTATCCGGACAATTTATTTGTATTCTCGTGACTGCGTACATATATGCTAGCGTTTGTAGCTCGCCGTTGCATGCCTGTCTATAATTACCTGGTACTGTTCCATACTTAAGCATCCGCAGTTCATCCTCGGGGTAATACCATCTCACGTTCGTTTTACATTGGAGTGCCCGCAGCATCCCTAAACACACGTCCGAGTTCTAATAGGTTTGAATATAAATATGACTTGCAGGTGCAGGCCTCGAGTTTGTGGAGTTGTGGAGATTTCACCGGTTAGCGGGCCGAGAATTGATTTTCGATCTTGATTCAACACTGCAAGTTCTTCGACGCTTTACTAACAACATCGGGTCTTGTATGACCTCTAGAGGCTTTGCTTCTAACCGGAACATCTAGACCACACCTCAAGGCCTGAGCTCATGTCCTCGGAGGATATTGCAGAGGAGATCCGAGCCTCTTTTCCCGGAACTGAGGAAGTCATCGTCCAGTACCTTTCCGGATATCTCGTGGACGATGCCGGAGAAGAGGAAGATGTTCTATATGTTGCGCACGAAATTCTGAAGTCGGTCGCGGCCGGGAGAGATGATATCCTCGACGAACTCATGCGACGGCTCGGAGCGCTCTTGGAGGATCAGCTGAACGCGCGGCTGAAGAATAAGTCACGACCTAAGTTGCAGAAGTTGGACAAGGTGATGGATATGAGCAAATCACACCTCTCGAACACGATTGCATTCTCAGAAGGAGTGGACCTGGAATCCATCAACAAGGGGAAGTGCGTATACTGTCCTTGCCATTTTATACCAACGCCTAATTTAATGATTGCAGAGCTTCGCGAGTTGATGTCAAGAAACTGGAAAAGCAGGAAGCAAAGATCAAGGTATGATTATCTCCACGCCGCCGGTAGTTGTGGATCACTCACATTCTCTGTAGGCAAAGATTGAGAAACGTTCGCGACGCGACCTATACGAGGGTTCTAAATTGCTTGACGCTCACAGGAAACAGGCATGACTCTTCAGTTTTCCTTTTATCTCGTCTTGACTAACGTACTTATAGCAAACATACGAAGAATTATTCATGAAGGTCTGCCATATCATAGCCGCAGGGAATGCAGACATATAACCGACTTGATAGATCAATCCTTTGGAAGCCGCTGCGGCATCAAAGAACAAGAGCAAGGATATTCACCTCCCTTCAATCGATGTCAACTTTGGTTCAAATCGCATCTTGTTTGTTCCTTCTTTGCAACGACAAACCTGCGAAATGTTGATGTCTTTCTTAGAGCTGGTGCTACGCTGACACTTGCACATGGCCGCCGTTATGGTCTAATTGGTCGCAATGGTAATCACTTCCCTGTTTCCGTCGTGATTCGATCTTTTATAACAGCGTCATGTCATAGGTGTTGGTAAATCTACTCTCTTGCGACAGATTGCTATGCGAGAAGTACCTATTCCCGCACACATCACTATTCTGTTCGTCGAGCAAGAGGTGTGTAATTTATTCTTGCTCTGGATATCATTGATTCGAACGATTTATTAAGATTGTGGGCGACGACACCAAAGCAATTGACTCAGTTTTGAAGGCTGATGTCTGGCGTGACCATTTGATGAAGGAGCAAGCCACCCTCGATGCCAAACTAACTGCACTGGAAACTGAAGGCGACGAAAAGAGATTCGAAGATGCAAGGGAGGAGCTGTCTTCACGACTAGCCGAAGTCCATACGCGTCTATCGGACATGGATGCTGAAAGCGGTCCTGCTCGTGCTGCCGCGCTTTTGGCTGGTGTGCAGTTTTATATAGCTCTCTCTCTATAACTTCTCATTCTCTTCGCAGGTCTTGGGTTTGATGAAGCTGATCAACAGAAACCTACCAGGTCATTCAGTGGAGGTTGGCGGTATGTTGCATGACTGATAATTGGCTATCTATCTGATATAACATTCGAACAGAATGCGACTGGCGCTCGCTCGTGCTCTTTTTGTCAAGGTTTGCAAGTGCCCCACTATATCATACAGTGGTTTGACCACTTTCCCAACAGCCCGCTCTTCTGTTGTTGGATGAACCTTCTAATCACAGTGAGCAATTCTGACATATACTCTCCGCGAAAAAGATTTGAATCGGATTATTTACACAGTTGATTTGAATGCTTTGGCATGGCTAGAAGATTACTTACAAACGTGGCCGGGTACCCTTCTTGTTGTGTAAGACAAACACACCATATACGCTGTTGGAATGAAGGTTAACCCTCTTCCCCAACAGCTCTCACGATCGCGCGTTCCTGTGAGTTCCGTATGAATATTCTTGTTCATTTGATGTTGAGCTGTACAATCTCAGAGATGCTGTAGCTACCGATATTGTTCACCAACACTCAGGCAGGCTCGATTATTACAAAGGGTACGTGGTCTATCTATTATCTCTGCGTCTTCGCCGTCTCAACCGGTTTTCAGAAACTTTGCGCAATTCTATTCAACAAAATCCGAACGAGACAAGAATCTGAGGAAAGAATATGATACTCAAATGGAGTACCGGAAACATCTGCAGGCGTTCATCGATCGCTGGAGATATAACGCAAATCGAGGTATGTGCCCTACGCAGTACAAATTATTGAGTTCGCTTACATCGACTTTTGAATAGCCGCGCAAGCCCAGATGAAGATCAAAATTCTGGAGAAAGTATGGGGCTTCTATTACCCTTGCGTTCCCACTCACACAATTCTCAGCTCCCAGATCTCCAACCTCCCGAGGCGGATGAAACCGAGCAATTTAAGTAAGGTTGAATTGCCTTGAATTTATGTTGTTACTCATGGAGCAATAGGTTCCCTGAAACCGACAAAATATCACCGCCTCTCCTACAGGCCAACGAAGTCACCTTCGGGTATTCCCCAGACAAATTGATCCTCAAAAATGTCAACTTCGATGTGGGATTAGACTCGAGAATTGCTATGGTCGGTCCTAATGGTGCTGGAAAATCGACTTTGTAAGCGAGACTATTGTAGTAGATGTTGTATGCTAATAACGAGTTTACAGGATCAAGATTTTAACTGGAGAATTGAACCCGATAGGAGGCCATGTTACTCGTAATGGCCGACTAAGAGTGTGAGTGTCGACCTCTCTAAGCGCAAATGTCAGTGAACTCAACCATGTATCTACCCTAGGGGCTATTTTGCGCAGCATCACGTCGATACTTTGGACCCCACTATGAATCCCGTTCAATTCTTGCAGTCCAGATTCCCTGGTAGGAGCGAACAAGAATATCGACAACATTTAGGCAATTTCCAGATTACTGGCATGACCGGGTAAGGGATTGTATCAAACCATACGTACGTATGTGATTTTTATACGCCTCCTTGCTTAGACTTCAATCAATAGCTACCCTGAGTGGTGGCCAAAAATCTCGTGTTGCATTTTCGTTGCTCTCTCTGCAAAAGCCCCATATTTTACTTCTTGATGAGGTTAGGAAGCTTGCATTATTGGACGGCACATACTAACGCGTACTTGCAGCCTACCAATCATCTTGATATTGAGGTGAGCGGTTTATTATGAGAAACAGTACATATGGTGAAGTGTTTTGCAGGGTCTTGATGCGCTTATGATGGCACTGCAAAAATGGAATGGAGGTGTAATCATCATCTCCCACGACGAGAAATTTATCACTACAGTCGCTAACCAGGTGAGTTTCCGAATTTTACATATGTCACTCATTCATTCATTATAATCCACCACAGCTTTGGGTGTGCGGTGAAGGCACAGTCAAGAAATTCAAGGGAGATGTACAGGCGTACAAGGTAAATGATGAATCGACGCGATCTCGTTGCATTCACTGACGTTAGCGCTATCCAGGACCTTATTGTCAACAACATCAAGGCAAAGCCGTAGTTCTGTGCAACACTTGGCTAACAGGTAGTATAGGCTCAGAATGGGCCCCAGTAACACTTGTCTTTTTGTATTACAATATGAATTTGCTTTTTTCCGAGTGACGGTGCTCGCTTAAATGCAAATAATGAGTCTTACATAATTTGGCCCGAAATTTCAAAGCCGAGTCGAGCCTTAACTCGACCTTAAGAATCCAAAAGTTTAAATTTATGGCGTAGAACTTGCGTCAGCAGTGCGGGGCGCGCGTGCGTGTTCATCGCGCGACTTGACGCGACAAATATAAACACGTGACAAGCAACAAACGATATCAACGCGTCGTAGTCACGCGTCAGTGACTTGTTCATCCGGCCTCGCGCCGACTCGTTCCAATTCACTTACTTCAATTATTCCTGTATCATCCGCAACGTTCCAAGTATCTGACTTTCTTCCACGATGAGCTCTTCGGACGGAGAGGACTTCAATATGGATGTGTCTGCCTCCGAGTCTGACACCTACGCACCAGTGAGGAAGAAGGTTATTCACAATTATATTTTTCAATGTCGTTCCCTTATCACCTATTTCTTAGGCGGCACCGAAAGCCAAGACCGCGCCGAAGGCTGCCCCCAAACCGAAAGCCACGGTTTCTAAACCCAAATCCAAAGCTGCACCGAAGAAGAAAGTTCTTGTGGATCACGATGATAATGCAGAAGATGTCATGGACTTGGATGGGGATTCCGACAAAGGCCCATCGGACAACGAGAGAGCGGGTCCCTCATCCAATACCGCACAGCCTCAGGAGAGAAAGAAGAAGACCGCCACAGAGACATACACCAAGGTATTTTGCCGGTTCTTGCGAATTCGACCAAGACTAATGCCTTCGTAGCTATCACAACTCGAGCATATCCTGTTACGTCCGGATTCATATATTGGGAGCGTTGAAACCATTACTCAGCTTATGTGGACCTACGACAAGAATACCAACCGTATGGTGCACCGAGAGGTCAAATATGTACCTGGTTTCTTCAAGATTGTGGATGAAATCCTCGTTAACGCTGCAGATAATAAGGTATAGTTCACCGTTGTCGTGTTTCGCGGAAAAATCAAATAAAACATTCTTTTGATAGATCAATGATCCCAACATGGACACGTTGAAAATCAGTATTGATTTGGAGGAAAATACTATCTCAGTATACAATAACGGTCGTGGTATTCCCATTGAAATACACGAACGCGAACAAATCTATGTACCGGAGCTGATTTTCGGGCATCTCCTGTCTTCTTCCAACTACGACGACGACGAGAACAAGCTCACGGGTGGCCGCAATGGATATGGAGCCAAACTTGCCAACATCTACTCACACGAATTTACTGTGGAAACTGCCGACAAGAATACCCAGCAGAAGTATAAACAAACCTGGACTTCCAACATGGGCAAATGTGGAAAGCCCAAGATCACCAAGAGCTCCAAGACTGAAGAGTTTACGAGAATCACATTCAAGCCAGACTTGAAACGATTTGGAATGGATTCTATCGACGAGGACACAGCCAGTCTTCTTAGAAAACGTGTTTATGATATGGCCGGGATCACTAAGGACGTCAAAGTGTATCTCAACGACGAAAGGCTTAAGATCAAGAACTTCAAGCAGTATGTTGAGATGTACATCAACTCTGCTCAAGCGGAGGCGGCGGAAAACGCAGGTGGGGCAGTTCAACCTAAGACCACTATTCTATACGACCAATTTGGTCCACGGTGGGAGATTGGATTTGCTGTGTCGGATGGGACTTTCCAGCAAGTTTCGTTTGCAAACTCGATCGCGACTACGAAAGGCGGAACACATGTTACATATGTGACTGACCAAATTGCGAAGGGCCTTGTTGCTGCAATTTCGAAGAAGAATAAAGCAGCTACGGTGAAGCCTGCTCAGATCAAAAATCATATGTGGATTTTCATCAATGCGTTGATCGTGAACCCGACGTTTGACAGTCAAACCAAGGAGACATTGACTCTTCCGGCTTCAAAATTCGGAAGCAAACCCACCATAACCGAAGAGTTCATGAAGAAGAGTAAGTCTTTTTAAATCTGCCATGTAGTAAATCTGATCCTCCCTAAGTCCTCAAAACTTCCATCGTTGATAACATTCTGAATTGGGCAAAATACAAGGCCGATCAACAAATCAAGAAGACGGATGGTGCCAAACGCGAAAGGTGAGTTCGATGATTAAACCACGCTAGTCAATGGGACAACGCTCACAATCGACTCAGACTGCTTGGACTGACCAAATTAGCGGATGCCAACAATGCCGGCACGAGGCATGCTAAAGACTGCACTCTTATTCTGACGGAAGGTGATTCAGCTAAGGCTCTCGCTGTCGCGGGACTTGGCGTTGTGGGCAGAGACAATTTTGGCGTGTTTCCTTTGCGCGGAAAACTTCTAAATGTGCGCGAAGCAAAGCATGACCAAATCATGAAGAACGAAGAGATCCAGAATATTAAGAAGATCATGGGTCTGCAGCACAACAAAGACTATTCGAACGTGACCAGCCTGCGCTACGGAAGATTGATGATAATGACAGATCAGGTTCTTTTTTTCCTTGCGTTGTTCCCGTTAGTTTATTCATTATTGAGTTAGGATCACGATGGCTCCCATATCAAAGGATTGCTCATTAATTTCCTCGATCACTTCTATCCCTCTCTATTGAAATTACCCGATTTTCTAGTTGAATTTGTAACACCTATCGTCCGCGTAAGTCGAGATGCATGTTCTCTTTATAGCATTGTTTTTTTATTCGATTGTCCTAGGTTACCAAAGGAAAGCAGCGGCGTGATTTCTTCACCATCCCGGAGTTCGAACAGTGGTTGGAGGAAACTCCTGACGCAAAGAAATGGGACTCGAAATATTTCAAGGTCTGTTCTCAGCGAACATTTCATATATCAATCTGACCTGTAGTCTAGGGTTTGGGGACGAGTACTGACGCTGACGCGCGTGATTACTTTGGTCATATGGAGAAACATATGATTCCCTTCGCTCCTACCCAGGAGGGTGACAAGGAGCTCATTGATTTGGCATTCAGCAAAAAGAAAGCCGATGATCGAAAGGAATGGCTTCGTCAATTCAAGCCTGGAACTTATCTTGACCATCGGCTGGAGGAAATCCCATACTCTGAATTTATCAACAAAGAGTTGATCTTATTTTCTATGGCTGATAATATTCGGTCGATACCCTCCGTCGCCGATGGTTTGAAACCTGGGCAGAGAAAGGTCATTTGGGGTTGCTTCAAGCGCAAACTGAAGTCTGAGATCAAGGTCAGTAGTTTTATGGTTTGCTCTTACGAGTGAGCAGCTCTGACAATCATGCACAGGTCGCACAACTTGTCGGTTATATCAGCGAACATGCTGCATACCATCACGGTGAAGCTAGTTTGGCGGCCACTATCATCAATTTGGCACAGAACTATGTTGGCAGCAACAACATCAATCTGTTGGTTCCCTCTGGTCAGTACGGTACTAGGGATGTTGGTGGAAAGGACCACGCCGCGCCTAGGTATATCTTCACGCAACCAACGCCCCTCGCTCGCGTGCTCTGCAATCCTGCCGATGACGCTCTCTTGAACGCACAAAAAGACGATAACACTTTCATCGAGCCCGAGTTCTACATGCCCGTCGTCCCCCTCGTACTTGTCAATGGCGCGGAAGGCATTGGCACAGGCTGGAGTACCACAATCCCTTGCTATAACCCGACCGACATCGTCGCTAACATTCGTAGACTGATGAAAGGCGAGGAAATGGTGCCCATGACCCCCTGGTGGCGAGGCTTCAAGGGCGAGATCAGGTTGGTGTCGAAGAACAAGTACGACGTGTTTGGTATCGCCCGGAAATTGAGTGACACTACCGTTGAGATCACGGAGCTGCCTATTCACAAGTGGACTCAGACGTACAAGGCTGAGCTGGAGGCGATGATTGCTGGAGAGAAGGATAAGGAAGGTGTAATCAAGGTGAGTTCTGATATCGACTGGTATTGGTGGATATTATACTGACGGCTTCTTTGCGGTGTGCAGGACTACAAAGAGCACCACGACAACCTTAACGTTCACTTTATCGTCAGTATGAGCGCCAAGGATCTGGAGAAGGCAGAGGCTCAGGGCCTCCTTGAATTCTTCAAGCTCACTTCTAAGCTCAACACCAGCAACATGATATGTTTTGACTTCGAGGGCAAGATCAAGAAATATGACACCGCGGAAGAAATCCTCGAGGACTTCTACCCTGTCAGATTGGCATACTACCAAAAACGCAAGGTAATGCTCTCATGTAATTATTCCGTAACAGATTTAGCTAAAAATATGCGCGCGGGCAGGACTTCCTCGCGAATGAACTGCAGACGACATTCGAGAAATATTCGAACCAGGCGAGGTTTGTCCAGATGATCGTCGACAAGACGTTGGTGGTGTCCAACCGCAAGAAGGCGGAGATCGTTGCGGACCTACGCCGACACAAGTTTAGGGCATTCCCTAAGAGTGTCGGCGCCAAGGCATCCGGAGAAACCGAGCCTGCGGCAGAGGATGATGAAGAAGACGATGAAACTGACGCCAGCGGTTCGTCCTCTGATTTCGACTATCTGCTGGGCATGGCTATTTGGAGTCTCACAAAGGAGAAGGTACATCCATTGATAGAATATTGATGACTATTTCTAATATTTCGATTCGTAGATTGCTCGTCTCAAACTACAAGCTGAGGAGAAGGAAGCAGAGTTGCTGGTTTTGCTCGCAAAGTCACCTCAGGATCTGTGGAACGCCGATTTGGACGTGTTCTTGCAGGAGTGGGAGGTATGTATTCGATAGGATTAATGGTGTTTTGTTTACTAACAATGGTGGGCTATAGAAAGATTCCATTGAATTCGAGGAGAAGGCGTCGAAGGATGCAAAAGGCAAGAAGGTCAAGCGCAAACAGGCAGTTCTACGCACGCGCAAATCGATTGGGCAAGGGAATGCGTCCGGTTCGGACGATGAATTCAAACCCATCAAGGCAGCGGCCCTGAAACGCAAAGCTATTGATGCTCCCAAGAAAGCAGCGTCCGCTCCGGCGAAGGAGAAGGAGAAGGCCAAGGACGTCGACGAAGATGTTAAACCCATCGTCAAACGTAAAGCTGCAGCCGCTCCGAAGAAGGTCATTGAGTTGGACGATAGTGATGGCGAAGAGGCGTACGAGATGGTTGCAAAAAGAGAAGACGCACCACCGAAACGTCGGGCGGCGGCTGCTGCCGTCAAGAAAACATTTATTGAATCCGACGAAGATGAGGACGAAGAGGAGGATGAACCCGCGCCTGTCACGACGAAACCAGCTTCAAAAGCCGCCGGCAAGGAGAAAGCTGCGCCCAAGGCAACGAAGGCGCCCGCTGCGAAGAAAAAGGCTCCAGCTGAGTCGGACTCTGAGGTCGAGGTCGTGGAAAAGCCTGCGCCGGCGAAGCGGAAGGCGACAGCGAAGTTGGTGGTTGACTCCGAGTCCGAAGAGGAGGTCCCGTCGAAAGGTAAAGGAAAGGCGAAGGCAGCGCCGGCGAGCAAACGGAAGAGGTAAGATGGATCAACGGGAGTACTTGCATGATTGCTGATCGGGCTTTATATAGCCTCGGGTCATCGGACGCGTCGTCAGACGATGAGCTGGTCGTGTCACCGCCTGCAAAGAAGGCCAAAGTGACGGAGGCGATTAAGCCCGCTGGGAAGCTGGCGAAGAAGATGAAGCCGGCGTCGCCGCCGAAGGCGAAGGCGGGGGGGCGGAGGCTGATGGTGAGCGATGACGACGAGCTGGACTACGGAATGATCGCAAAGCCTGTTGCGGGACGGAGCACTGGGGCGCGGGGCCCGGCGAAGAAATATGTGGAGATCGGCTCCTCATCTGATGGTGAAGGGGGATCCATGTTTGGCGAGGAATAGAGCGGTCTAGACAGCCATGACGTCACTGTATAATATATGTAGTCCCAATGCCACCGTGTCCTTTCCCTCCACCTCTTACGAATGCCCGCCCCCGCGCCCCAGGGCGATCTCACCCCCTTCCTCGTCGTCGCCCCCGACGATCTCGACCCCTGGCTCAGCGACCATGCCGCCCTCATCGTCGACATTCGCCCCCCCGCCGCCTTTTCCTCCGCACGCGTCCCCCGGGCAATCTCCCTCTCCGTCCCCTCCACTCTCCTCAAGCGCCCACTTTTCTCGCTCGAGCGTCTAGCTGCCATGCTTTCCTCCCCGTCTGCTATAAGCCGCTTCTCGTCCTGGTCATCCGCGTCGCGCATCCTGGTCTACGACGCCGACTCCACTACCATAAGTGATTCGTCCAACATCAACGGTCTCCTGCGCAAATTCAACGTCGGTGGATTTAATGGAGAGCTTGCCTGGGTCAAGGGCGGCTTCCATGCCATCTGGCGGGCTCGCCGTGATATAGTCGACGAGCTTCCTCCCACTCCAGAGCCAGAGGGCGATGAAGAGGATGATGCGCATGACAAGACGGCCAACCCCGTGCTGCGCCCTCGTCATCTTCCGCCGGGAGCGTTTTTACCGTCTTCTACCACGCAGAATAATTCACTGCACCCCATCGGTACTGGAATCTCAGCAACTAAGCGTCCCCCATCAGTTATCGCACGCAGCGTATCAAGTCCTCCCACCGCCGTTTCTCATCCTGCATTCAACCCATTTTTTGACACCGTTCGTCAGAACACGGAACTTTCTCAGGGCATTACTGAGCGCATACCTCTGCGCCTTCCACGCAGAGTTCGTCGGCGCATAAACGAACTCCCCTTCCCTTGGCTTCGGGACATTGCACGACGAGCCGCAAATGCAGTACTCCCCAACAAAAGCATCAGTGACACAAGTTCTTCCGAGTCTGAGAATGATTCAGACGGCGCCAGCCCTGCAAACATCGAGGAGGGTAAAGAAGCTCTCGCGATGCAATTTTTCAAGATCGAGCTGTCAGAGCAGCGCCGTTTGATGGGAATCATGGAGCACCACTCCAAAGAGAGTGGGCAGCTGACGGACGAAGCCTTCAACTCGGTCCCTTTCCCTTTCAGCATCACTGCCGGCGTGGAAAAAGGCGCAAAGAACAGGCCAGTTCATTTAACCATGATAATCTATCCATACTGATTTACACGCTGCAGGTATCGTCATATATGGCCGTTTGAACACGCTCGTGTGCGACTGCACCAAAAGAGGGAAGCTGATGATGACTATATTAACGCGTCATACATCCAGCCCCTGGGCACGGACCGCCGGTACATTGCCACGCAAGGACCTTTGCCCGCCACCTTCACGGATTTTTGGACGTAAGTCTTCTTAATGATCTAAGCGTCTCGTTTTCTTTCTCAAAATTAATTTTAGACTATGCTGGGAACAAAATGTGCAGGTCATCGTCATGCTCACCAGAGAGGTCGAAGGAGCTATGGTCAAGTGTGGTAGCTATTGGTCGGATTCCGCTTTTGGTCCTCTCCGGCTACGACTGGTCTCCACCGAGGGTGCCATTATTCCAGACGAACGACCAGTATCTGCCGGCTTTTTCGGACAACATGATGCGCTGTCTGCGCACTCTTCTCGCCCAATTCATCCCAAATTTCCTCATTCGGCCGGTTCCCAAAGACGATACAAACATCATCATTATCTCGAAAAGCGCTCAGAAACTGTAAAGCGAGTATTTGAACTCACGAACACCGCGTACCCAGACGCAAAACCACGGCGGATAGTGCACCTTCAATATTTAGAGTGGCCGGATATGAATGTTCCCGATGATCCGAGAGGAGTGCTTGGTTTGGCCAAGCGGCTTGAGGATGCTGTCGCAGAAACTCGGGTATACAATCACGTCGGCGAGCAGTCGACACGAAAGGCGGGTAATACTGCATCTGTTTTGGAAATGGATGAGAAAATGGGGATAGCAAAACATGCCTTGGGGAATAGTCCAGTCCTGTTACATTGCAGCGCAGGTGTAGGGAGAACAGGAGGCTTTATAGCGGTGGACGCTATTTTGGATGCTGTAAGGCGCGAGGTCCGGAATCAACGTGAAAGTGAAAGCGGGAAATTGATCGCTCAGCCAACGGACGCTCAGTCCATGGATGTGGACGAGAAAGTGCCCGCCAGTTCAACGACAGCGGCTCGGATTTCTCTCAACCAACTCAATGATGGTGGCGTCAGTCGTCCCCCTGAGCCGGCCGCTCACATGCCAGTCAACCCACCCACGGCGTTACATCAAACGGAGGACTTATCAGCTCATAGCCCTGAGGCCGCTTTCGACTTCTCTTCGGACACAAGTCAATGGGCCCAAAACGTAAGTCAAGAAACTGGGATCAATGGCTTTGGCCCACCTCGCGCAAACGCTGTTGGCTTCAATATTGCAACAACGCCGTCAAGCATAGGGTCGTCGCAAGCATACTACTCTCATAGCAGTACCTATCACAGTTCGTCTTCAGCGCTTGGGACTTCGGTTTCTGGAGCCTCATCTTCTTCTAAAGCGAACTTTCCTGCGTCAACGCACGAAAGCCGTGGACTGGCGCAACGTTTTCAATCCATGCTCGGTGGCGAGCAATCGAGCCCTGATCAGCGGCTGCGAACTACGTCTGCCCCTTCCAGAATTAAGCGACTTATACCTTCCGCTTCGAGCAGCCCTACTAAACACCCATCTCTCCCGCTTCGACTTGACTTTAGCTCGATACCAAAGAACAATATTGGATCAGCACTGGCCAACCCTTCCTTTAGTCTTAGCAGCCTACCTCCCATCCTTCAAGGTCCTTACCGGAAAGAGGGTGTGTCGAGCGAGGGCGAACTACCTTCCCGATCGGCGTCACCCTCTGCAGACGAGGCGACCATGAAAACGCGCGCGTCCATTCTTCAACCATCAGAACCACCGCCGTTACAGCCGGGTATACTTCCTGCCTTCTCAACGTCTCCTCCCGGAGAGTCGCAAACAACGGCATTTGACTATAAAGAACCGAGGCCGCTGCATGAGAACCACACGCCGCCGATGCTGTCGTCGTTTGAGGATCCCGTCTGGAAAGTCGTCCAAGACATGCGGGAACAGCGCATGAGCCTCTGCCAGAGTCTGCGGCAGTATGTGTTCGTGCACGCCGCGATAATTGAGGGCGCGTTGATGGTCGTTGACGAAGAAAATGAGATCGCCGACGGCTTGCGCCCGCGCCAGCAGTCAGTACTAAATCGCTCGAGCAAGGAACCTCCCACAATGCCCGCGGTCCCCCTTGGATTGCAGTCCGCGTCGGCCGAGTCGGTCGCCACGAATTCGTCGTCGTTCTCGATCGGGAAACGCCCCTCGTCGCCGACCGAGTTGCCGAAGCAGAACAAGAAGGGGGAGGAGATGCTGTCGAAGCGGCCGAGCATCAAGCGTAAGCATACGAACGGGGATGACTTGAACCATATCGTCGATGATATGCGGTACCATCCTGTACCTCTACTGGCGACGTCGAGCATGATGCATGTGGGCGCCCCTTCGTCGCGGTCGCTGCCGCCGTAGGTTTCTGGCTCCTTCATGATGTATTCGCTGCCCTACTTGTGATTTTTGCTCTATATTCAACTGCTGTAACACGAACGTCCTTCGTACACACCTACCTTCTTTCGAGATCTACCGTACATATTTGCATACTTACCCTATATATTAATCACATCCATTGGAATTGTTTCTCGTCCAGTATTCATATAACTGTATGAAGTCTATCTTGGGTACATGGTGAATCTTTAACCGCGCCGTTTCTGCGTCCATGAGTTACGTAAACGGGCTAGACGTTATCTTTAATTAAGAGCCTGTTCAAACATTCAAACACTCAAACTCTGTCATGGACCTCCATCATTAAATCCATCACGTTCATAGTCGCCTTCGCTCTTCTTGAGGACTATATAAGGCGCTTAATTCCTGAAACTCACAGAGCCTTCAGAAGTCACTGGACACGCAATGATCATTCGTTTTACGACGCAGCACGCTTGAACGTTTGAACAGTGAGGCCTCGAGGCACTCCTCATTGCACAATGTGGCGCCAGCGCGTAAATATCGATTTCCCGGGCAGTCAAGAGCGTATACCCTAACGTACGTATGGCAAGCAATGCCAAATGGCCGGCTTTCCTCCGAATTATGGCTACTACTGCCCGCGGTTTGCCGCTTCGTTGAAAATCTACTGCCTATCAAAATCACGGCTGATTGAGAAGGTAGAGCTTACCTGGTGCTGCGTTGTGCTGCGACCACTGCCCGTCTGATGACTTTCTGCAGATTATTCGCCCATAATGTTTCACAAATGCAGGTAGTTACTCATCTAATCACCGATATCAAAGGGCATCGATAACACCAACGCACGAACCCAGCACGACCCCTTACGCTGTGCACGAACATTTTCCCACTGCTTGCATTCTAGAAATCCAAGTGATCCCCAAAAAAAGCATCTATGGGAAGCGTCACGGTTTCCATGATACATGGCGCTGTTCGTGCACTGATGTATCCTATTTCCATCGTGTCGGTGTCGGTGCGGGCAGAGGTTCGATCATTCTTCCTGAACTCCATCTACCTCAAAATAGTTCGGTTTGACGAATATTGACTGGGTCTCCGATGCTAGTCTGACAGAAACGAAACCAATCATGGGCGGTGCTTATTTTCATTTTGTTCAGCTTTAAATCGTCGTGGTGATATCATTGGAGCTCCATTGTCCCCCTCCCTATCCCACATGCAGGTGTCCATTAGGAACCCAGAAACGCGTCCGTTGCCCAGCGGCTGGAAAGAGCATTTTGATTCGCAGTATGTCACTCCTTGCAGTCAACCATTGCCCCATAATTAACCATCTCGACGATTCATTAGGCGCAATTTATGGTGTGTAGGCGACGTGTAGCCCATAGCCGATGGAGCTTTTATTCACTGCAGATCATTTTTCATTAACAGGTACTACGTCGACCTGAATGCTGAGCCGCCACGCATCTCTCTTGCACACCCAGCCGAGCTCAGCGACAAACACCCCGCCAGCGCACCGTTGCCCAAGTCCCATAAAGACCACCTCCATGTCTCGCCGAACCAACGGCCTGTCGGCCCTCGAAACAACGCAACTTTATTATCAAGCGGGAGTACGCGCCCCTCACAAAGACCGCGACGCGCCACCGTTGCACAGCAGCTCTACGCCAGCTCAGTCACCACAGGCCCAAAGGAACCCCTGCGGGCAACTACAATCGCGGAAGACGTACTCATTTCACGAAAACCGTCGGCGACTTCGACCCCCGTGCCCGAGGGGAACTCCTCTCCACCACTCGCGGGGCCGGGAGCCTCGCCCAGCACTGGATCGAGCGGCCGCGTTTCACCTACGTCACACATCATCCCACTGCTCGCAGTGGACGGGCACAACCCACGCACCTTCGTCGACCACACACGGTTCGCCGGCACGCGCCGGGTCACTGTCAGCGGAACACAACCGTCGCTCGGCCCCCGGGGCGCGAGCAGAAGCAGATTGGCGCCATCACCACTGGACGAAGAACTCGACGGAGTGGGCGTCGAGGCCTTTTATCCTGCGGCGGTGAAGACAAGCCCGTCGCCTATGCCGCTGCGCTCCGTGTCAGACCCCAGCAGCAGCAGCAGCAGCAGCGTCCACGCCACACCCGCATTATCCCCTGACAGCCAGCGAGGGAGGGGCACGAGGCAGCCAGACGCAGCAGGGCTGCATGCCGTCACTGGCACATTAACTGACGCGCCTGCACTAAAGCCGCGCCTTCTGATGCCCTCAGACGCGAGTTTGACGTGGAATTCTATGGAAGATACTTTATCAGCGCCTAGATTGCCGGCGTTGCCACCGGAGGGTGCGCCGAAAGAGCCTGGCGCTCATGCTACTCGCCCTTTACCGCCGACCGCGAAGCCAATCTTAAAGATGGATATATCACCACCACCACCGCCAATTCTTCAGCCCAAGCCTATGCGACCGCTCGCGGGCGTCAGCCTAAACCTACAGGTACAGGTCGCCGGTGTTACATCTGAGTCAAGTCCCGAACAACTCGCGGACCCAGCGCTAGCCTCGAAGAAGAAAAAGAACCCGTTATTCAAAACGCTTAACCTCGGAATATCCAAAAACGCGAAAGGAAAGACACCCATCCGCACTATTTATGACCGGCAAATGCTCTCATCTTCCCCAATTACGGATGATATTTTATTATGAACTGTATTTACACACTATTGGAGATGTCGGATTTAGGGCTTGCGTTAGACTTTTTTTTTTCCTTCGTTGATCTGTAGATGGACAGTCGAAATATCATGTAATATACCCCTCGCACCCACTGTAATTATAGAGAGGAATTATGGAAGGAGTTGCATATTTCTTCGAATACAAAAGTCGTATCATGTCTGATAATCCGATGAAATGGAAATGTGAATTGATTAGTGAGTTGATACAAAAGGCAGATTCTATGAGTGGATCGGGTCCATGTGGTATGAATACAACGATTGGTGAGTGATATAAAGTAGGGGGCTGGGTAAATTATGAAAAATAGGGTGTTGCTCTCGTCATCGCCTGCGTTATGAGGCGATGTTGAAGGACTCTCCGCATCCGCAAGCGTCCTTTATATTAGGATTTTTGAAGACAAACTTTGAGCTACGATCGGGAGTCAATGCCAATGCGGGGTAACACTTGAAGGTTTGCGCACCTTAATTGATCTTCTTTCCAGTCCATCTCACTCCCGATAATTGAAAATAGAGCCTTCGAGTCTATTAGAACCTGGATCCCGTCCTGCTGCACGACCTCATCGAACTTTCCCGGCTCATCGACATATTCTAGATGGTATGACAAGCCTGCGCAACCCTTGTTACGGACGCCCACGCGGATAATCTGCGGCGTTGGGCCGTTCAGTAGGTTGCGCAAACGCTGTACAGCCTGAGGTGTCTGGGGCAAGGAGGCTCAGTATCAGACAAAATCTGAGTCAGCCGGTGCAACGCACTATTGACAAGGCGGCTTTCGCGGCACGGATCTTCGGACGAGGTTTGGCAGCGGCCTTGGGGGCGGGTGGTGGAGGCGCCGCGGTCTGCGGCGCTGCAGCGTCTGCAGATATGGAGATGGCTTCGGGCGGAGTCGCTACGTGCGGAGCGTCCCTAAGCGGTAGAGACGGCGGTAGTTGGTGGCCGCTGCGGAGTGCGGACATCATTGCGCGGCGGGTGATGACTGTCGAGTGCAGACATGGCACGCGCATGGAGGAGTTGAGACGGGCGATGGAGAACGACATGGCGGTGGAGGAGAGAGCAGGCAGAGCAGAGCAGCCCACTCGGTCGGACAACGCATCCGCTGTTGGCACATGTTTGCCATTGCCATTGGCCAATCACATTCTCCGTATTGCTACTACTGGTACACTACATACATTACTCGGCCTCTACGTTTCTTGCACATAATTGCCTGTTGCGTCAGTCAGCAATGTCGCCGTTACTCAGCACCGGAATATCTTACCAGGAAACACTCCCTGCACTCCGTTGATCCGCCCAGTCCACCAATCTTCCGCACTGTCCGTCTTCTCGACGAGCTCGATTCTGTCTCCGGCATTGAACGATAGATCGCCGTCGGTCTATATGAAAGTTAGGCACAACATCTTACTTAAATCCCCGGTGAAACGAACCTGTGCGGCAAAATCATACAGTGCCACCACATACTTAATCTGTGGTGCCGCCTTGGGCTTTGGTTTCAACGGCGGCGGCGGAGGTGGGGCCCGCTTAGTCGCTGCAGCTGACGAGGCGGCCGATGAGACGCTCGCGGTAGCTGAATATGGTGGAGGGGCCAGTGACGCTGAACTAGACGGTGGTGGAGGCGCCGCCTTTTTGAAGGACGAAGCCGAAGAAGCAGACCGCGCAGGAGGAGGAGCTGCTCTCAGAGCAGGACTCGTCGATCCTAACGCTGACGAAGAAGTCTTGTTCCCCAAACTCTGGTTTTGTGCGCGGCTCTGCTGTACCAGTCGTGCTGCAGTCATTTGTCAATCACGACTCCGCGCAAGACGATGACCAGCGCACAACTTACAAACTGATACGATACGCTTTACGATTCCTAGGTTCTCTATCAGGCTCCAAGCGTCAGTGCGTTTATTCTCATATTCCTCTACAATTTGCGCTCCAGGCTGATTCGAGATGTCGTATTTGCAATCGTCTGCGAAACTGTTGAGCTTTTCTAAAAGTAAATAGTAAATATTGAGTCTAGATGCGAAACAAGTCAACGGCCTTGTCACCAATAAATTGGCTAGAGTATTACTTACTGCATGTAGAAGAAAGAGTTAAACAAAGGGTCAATGAATTGCGTCGAAAGCATCATGAAGCGCGGAAAGTCCTGCTTGAGCGCGTTATTGATATATTCGTATTCATTTGTGGCAATCTCGAAATCTTGTTCAAGCTGCCGAGCATGTCAGCAACAACCTTGTATAAAATATATTTACCAACCTTGAATAAGTTCTTCTCGTCGCTCAGCGACTTGTCTTTCTTGTCCCTCAGCTTCGTGAGCGAGTTATTGAAACGATCGTAATCGGTCAGCTATACATTTGGGAAGTTGAAAAACATGCACGGGAAAGCGTAGAGAAAGTTCGGTGCACCTTATGGTCTCGCTTAGTGATGGTCTTGCGTATGAGCTTCATAACAGCTTGGAGTTCCTTGGCGGGGCCAGCGATGCGAGTCTCGATAAGTTCGACCTCTGGGGTGATAACCTCCCTCATTTCCGCCATGGCCGCCTCGTATTTGGTGACATTCCGGATCGTGCTCGCTGCGTCGGGATGTTTGCCCATCAGGTCGTACTCGCCCGCAATGGGCTGGAATATGACGACGAAATGCTGTGCAAAGTTCGCCTCGGCCATGAACAGCGCTGAACAGAGCGGCGAGACAGACAAGGTAGGGTAACACAGGGATATATCGTCAGATATACCAAACACCGGGACCGAAACGGACACATACTCATGACCGCATCCGTGAACGCTTTGGTGTCCTTGATTAGCGCCTCCGCTGCCTTCTCCATAGATGTAAAATGGCGCTGGTAATCATCGAACTCCGGATCGGCCGACTCTAAACAATTGAAAGGGAGCGCAAGAAAGCAAGAACAGGAAGACCAGTGAATATTGCGGTCCTCGTTAGGCACAAATTCGGTATCTTACTCTTGGACATTCCGATCTTGCTGGTGACGGCGAACGGCGTCCTGATGGGCGCATATGGGTCAGAGTGCATTGCGCGTTAATCTAGAATAAAGACATACCGCGCCAGCGCCTTCCCTATTCCCTTCATGATTGCGTTGTTGTCTCTGGCAGAGTAAAGATGTGGGCGGTATGTAAGTGCGCACGAGCGCTCTGGCTACTGAATAAATATTCCCACGCCGTATTGTCTTCGGAGTGATGTGGCCGGCACAGGTCTGAGGTTGACTGCGCGCTCCCCTGACTCCCGCATCTTCATTAACCCCAGTAACCCAATGGCCTCCACTCTGCTTTGAAGCATCGATGATCGCAGCGAGCAATTGCTTGACAAGCCAGAAAGGCTGGAGTTACCTACGATGACGTCACGTGCTGACAAGACTTCACTTAAAATGAAGGGAGTCAACTTGAAAGATGGGCGGCCGGCACCGATTCTAATCTTTGAATCGATACCAGTACGTACATTGGATATAAGTCTGTCCAGAGTCCGATCTTGACACTGCAATCCAGCGCCAACATGTCCAAAATCCAGCAACCATCCAACCAGATCAAGTGAGGATTAAGCGCATCTTCCGCGTACTACAATCCTCTGATCCGCGCTCTCTAGACTCACGAACGTATCTGTGGTCCGACTAAAAAAGGGAGGGAAGCGCTTCGAGGTGCGAACGACTGTAATATCTGCACTTTTCTCTGTGTTAAAGGATCAGCTAGATTGCATGCTATAAAAACAAAGTGCAGGAGTGGAGAACCGGCGTGTAAATCTGTTCAATTCCGCGTATTCCGTGATCCTTCTCAACGCGTTTCACTGCAGGGAAACGAACCTCGATGACGTGCTACAGATCAATAACGTCTTCATGAATGTGTCCAAAGGCGAAGTGGCGAAGCACGGCGATTTGCAGAAGGCGTTCGGGAAGATCGAGCTCTCGGACGTCGTGAAAGAGGTCTGCGGCGCACTCCATTCATGCTCAGGGCTGAAAAATTCTGATTTATTTCTGCATATAGATCCTCAAGAAAGGCGAAGTTCAGGTCGGCGAGAAGGAGCGCGATCACGATCTTGGATCGCTACGGAAGGAAATCGCGACCCTCGTTGCCGAGAAATGCGTTGACCCCAAAACCCAAGTACCATATCCCGTCGGCATGATCGAGAAGGCGATGGCAGAGGCTGGATATAGCGTTAAACAGAACAAAAACGCTAAGAGCCAGGTGACTTATCCTCTACGCTATCACAACATAGTGCTCGACTAATTTTTTTCCTTAAGGTATCTGAATGCATCAAGCTCCTGCAGAGCGATTCAAATCTGCCTATTCAACGCGCCCGCATGCGCATCAAGATCTCCTTACCTGCAGAGGACGCTGAGCGGCTCCGCGCTCAGATAATCGAAGGCGCAGAAAATGTAGAACGCGATGACACGCTGGAATCGGGCTGGGAAATTGTAACTATATCATATTTCCATGTTTTTGCTTTAGAGGCTCATGTCTGTCGCAGACGATGCTTATCGATCCAAGTCAATTCCGCATTTTCAACGAGCTGCTGCAGAAGGAAAGCAAGGGCCGCGGCCGCCTGGAGACACTTTCTTTCGCCGCGACCGGCAGCAGTAGCAACAGTGCGACATAAGCACACCATTTGTCCGCAAATATCACAGAACCCGATCTTCAGCTTTTGAGTAGTATGTTGTAACAATAAGTACATCTATTGTAATTTTTCTATCTGCCCTTGTGGGCTGGACCGTGGAGTATCAACGGCCTCATAACACGGCTCCAGTTTTCTTCCCAGGTACCCCATCCATCAAAGACCGGAGAGTATTGCCTTTGAGATCCACCTGAAAGGCTGTCTGATGATGTATGGGCCAAGTTATGCGACATTGATCGCAGGTAAGGCACGTTGGGAAAGGACAGGAAAAGTTCCTAGGAGGACGGAAGCGTGATCAATCAATGATCGATTTCTCTTAGTATCAAAGGCGCTTACTTCAAGTTGCAGCGCCAGATGCGCATGGCTTCTGAAAACGAGGCCATTTTTTCCATTCTTAACCAGTTCCTTCAGGCTGTTCAAACGTGTTAGCGCAAAATGCAGGAATAATAAGCGCCGTTCCCCTTACGTCGGGTACTCCCAAGCACAGACAGGCAGACCACAGCCAAACATATCAACTACTTTCATTGGTAGATCCAGACCAGACGAACTGGAATGCAGACAGACGCCCAAATCCGCTGAACCTGTGCAGCAGTGAGAACTTGTCAAAAGATGATCAATAAATCACAAACCTAACAGGATAGGATAGTCCGCGGCCTCGAGCCACAGGCTGATACATCTGACCCATTTCCACGATTTCTGCAATTTTTGGATATCGGACATATACTTCTCGCGGAGAGGCCCCTTTCCCGTGACGATAACGAGCAGCTTCGGTAGCTTCTCGTGTGCGTTCGGGTGTGAAGCGCGCGTCCTCGAGGCTAGCTTCTCCGCTTGGGCATTATAGTCTCCCATGGCGCCCAGGAGAACGCCGAAATCCTCATCGGCCGTCCACGATGTGCTAGACACGAGAACAGCAGGACGATCAGGCCGGAGAGAGGCGGATGATAATTCCGTGTAGATGGGTATCGACTGGTTGGTGGGTGTGATTGATTTGGGCGGCGCGCTAGTGGGAGTTGTTGGCGCTTTGATCTGAGTGAGTATTGTCGTATATGGGGCAGAAGCTTCAGGTAGGAAATCCTTGAGAGTTTCGTCTATTGACAGCGTGGGCTGCAGCTTCAAGAAGAGCTGGATGAGAATTTAGCGGTTGACTTTTACTTGGGGGAGAATTTAAATACTTCATGAGTTTCTTGTATACTAGAGCGATGAAAATGCGCGGGGGGGCGGTCGTGCAGAACGACTTTCTGGCCTCTATGAAATGTCAGTTGCACTATTTTGGAATTGACAGGCTGTGCGTCACTTACTGTAAATCCCATTTCTTCACGAGATAGTCGCGCATAGCCTGGGTCACAAAAAGGTGCGCATATGCTGAGTATCCGAACGTTGCCTCGAAGCTAGAATCAAAGGAGTTAAGATGAGATACAACCTCAACTTCCAGGATGATTTCATTATCACCTCCTGGCTATGCGGACAAGAATATGCTTTTTGCCCAGCCTTAGGGCCAGAATGCTGTACCCAAGATTATGCCAATCTATGATTATTTTACTCCCGCGTATGCGGGCCACAAGCTGTACAAGGGCCAGTGTTGGTATACTGGGAGGATTCTTTTACATTGTCAATATTATTTGCGACTACTATATATTTGCCATAACGCACCTGGACGACGATAAATTCAGGCGGTGCCTCTATCCAGACTAGAAGCCAAAGCAAAATGCTGGCAACTTGAATCACGATTTTTATTGGTGCAAGAACAAGAAACGGGAGAAAAGAGATGATTTTAGGTAGCTCTGGCAGGTGCCGTATCCGAACTCTGCCAGGTGGTAAACGCTCGAGCGCCGGGATCGGTTTAGAGCCTACAAAAGCTGCAGTCAATACGCCATATGAAGCTTTGAAAACCGCATATTCCGACCTCCGTAACCAATGATGTCCGTGACGAAGCCAGTCTCAGCAAAGCTTTGGGCGTGGTACATCATGCGCGGGCTGCGGCCGATGTCGCCCAGGACCAGGATGGCGACTGAGCGGAGCGAATGCTGGTTCCGCGGGCGAAAGGCCCTCCATGCCAAGAATGCAATGCATAGCAGGAGGAGCGCCTGCACGGCGAGCTCCTGTGGATATGTTGCCATGAGTGGCCCACTTCAGGCGGCTGCGCGAATTTGTGATCGGAGTCGACGTCACCGCGTGCGGCGTCACCCGGTCATCGCGGCCGGAGCGGCTCCCGGGCGTCTTCCCTCTTGCACCCGTCCACCATGGCGTCCTCTTCCTCTCTTCGCTGCCTCGCACGACAGACATTCAGGCCGTCCACCGCTCGGATACAGGCTTATCGTGCAATCCGCACATTTGCGACCTCGCTGCCTCGGCAGAGGACGGGCCCACTTACTTTCCAGACAAGCATTAGAAATCATCATGAGCCATTGTCGCTGCATGCATCTACAAGTACGGCTTGTTTGCTAGCATAATATTCAGGTTTCTTATGTGTGTTGCAGAACGCTTCATGTTCATCCAGACAGAGACGACACCCAACGACGACTCGCTCAAGTTTATTCCTGGCGTACCGGTTATGGGCGAGGAAGGGACCGCTGAATTTCTAGACACACGGTCTGCGCTGGCCTCGCCTCTCGCCATTCGGCTCATGGGTGTGGAAGGAGTCTCTACGGTATTCTACGGTCCCGATTTCATCACGGTCTCTAAAGACTCAGAAAACCCATGGTCTATCGTCAAGCCAGAAATATACTCTCTTCTCATGGAGCACTTCTCGTCTGGTCAGGCTCTTTTCAGAACGGCAGAGGACCGCGAGAACGCCGGCCCGCAAGATACGCGTATCCTCGATACCGATTCGGAGACTGTGGCCATGGTCAAGGAGTTGCTGGAGACGCGCGTGCGGCCTGCGATTATGGAGGACGGTGGCGATATCGAATACCGTGGCTTTGACGAGGACGGCACCGGTCTCGTGAAAGTTAAACTAAAAGGAAGCTGCCGAGGATGTTCTTCTAGCACCGTCACGCTCAAAAGCGGCATTGAGCGCATGTTGATGCACTATATTCCTCAAGTCAAGGGTGTTGAGCAAGTGAGTCATATTCGCCGTATGCTGAATGCTATTGGAGCGAAACCAACGCTGGCATCTGCTAGGTGTTGGACCCAGAGGAAGAAATATCTCTGAGCGAATTTTCTAAGCTTGAAAAGAAGCTAGAAGGCGAACAACCAAAAGAATCCAGGTGAATGGATGTCCGATTTTCAGGTAAGGCTTTTTTACTCATCGCACTTCGCCCTTTCGCAGTATGGCCCAATACATGTCAGTTTAGGTACTTACTTTTAACGTAGAGTGTAATGTATTGCGTAGCTGAGCCATATCTGCGCAATGTATCCCGTTAGTTTTATGAGCAAGGGGTTAAATTTGTATTGAGGAATGAGGACCCTCTGGTGGGTGCAGGCAGCAAAACCCACGCTGCCATCGCCCAGATTGGCTAAGGCGTGTCACATGGCTTCATCATCACTGGTACCACCGCAATTCAGCAAAATCATAACTTATAAGTAACTCTTACAACACTCCCACTTTCTCTGACGGATGCCTCTGGCTGGAAATGGTCTGAATTTGTCCCCCCGTGTTCTGCAATCGTATTGAAAGCTTTCCTGCAGGTCTACGTCAATAGCAAGAAGTTCGCTTGGCGAGTTCCCTTCATAGCTAATTGTTATCCTCCGCGGCTCATACTCTCCACCTCCACAGCGAGTCCTGTATTAAAGGACACAGGTCGTCCTCATGCCATCACACCGATCGACCGCTATTCGAGATCAAGAAGAAAGGCCGACCAGTATCCCAGTGCACAAAATGCCGCGAGCTCCGGCAATCGAAGAAGTTCCACTCCAAGTGCACTTGCGTTCATGAGGTGGAGGCCCCAGCAGTCCAGCCGCTGGCATCGTCCTCGACATCGAAAAGTATGCCGTCCATCTCTCTTGTTCCGCGCCGCTCTAAACGGCTTCTAGCGCGGAGATTTATTCCTATAGTTCCTGCGTTGCCGAATGGACTTAGAGATGTACTAACGACTTCGCCAATGCAGCCTTCTGACTCTCGGCAGCGAGGTGCGCATTTTTCCGAGCTTCAATCGACACTAGCTCGATCCTAAATCCCTCACAGTGGACTCGCTCCTTAATCCCTGCGATTGCAAAAGCCTCTGGAAATGCAGATGTAACGAAGTCGCCGGGCCCGTATCGCCAGGATCTAGTCCGCAGCACACCGATGCATCGGACGGGCTTGATACCCTTGCCCGTGCAGCGGCAGCGATTAGCTGCTGCAGTCCCCCCTCGCCCTCGGCCACTCCGTCTTTCGCGCCAGCGCAAAGCCCACGGTCGTATCGCGCAGGTACTCGCACCCGGTCCGGGAGCCCTACGGCTCGTCTGTCGGCCAGCAAGCGGCTCAAGCACACCGCGCCCCCCGCGGAGCCGGGCCCGGACCTCGCGCCGCTGATGTACTTTTCCTCCTCGCCGTCCGCCCCCACATCGCCGATGCCGGAGTTCGCCTCGATGCCCCCGATGAGCGAGCTTGCGTCGCTCGCGGGCTCGGGATGCACGTGCGGCGTCAAGTGCGGGTGCCCGGGATGCGTCGAGCACCGCGCGCCTCTGGAAGAGGAGGAGGCAGTGGAAGAAGTAGAGAGCGTGCGCGCGCGGACGGATTGCGCGGACGGCTGTGGGACCTGCGTCGATCCTAGCATCGGCAGTGCGCTGCCGGACCTGCGCGGCGACGGGTCGGGCACTAGCGTCACTTTCCTCGACCGTTTCTTCGCGCGAGCGGCAGCGCTGCCGCCGCCGCCGGTGCAACGCAAGATGTCGTTCGACCCGATGGACACAACGGTGTACTCGCCGATGGTCGGCGGACAGCCGTTTGGATTTGGAACCGTCAATTTGCCGAAGCTTGAGTGCTGCGGCGGCCAATGCAACTGCCCCGATGGGCAGTGCACATGCCGTACTTCGTGTGCAGGGTGTTGCGCTGATTCAACTCACGGTGGCCAGAGTAGTGACCTTCCTGGTGGGTTCGGGCATACACCGCACGGTGGCTCTATCGTAACGGAAATACGTGGGAGCTGCTGTTCATAGATATCTGTTTGGGGGTCTTCCTATCTTCCTCTCTTCGCGTGTATATGTTGTTTAGTATATTTTCTTATGTATAGTAGGTTACTCTGACTCTTTTTCGTACTTTGGATATACCATAGTGGAATTAAAACTTGCAATTGTTTCTGCAATTACTCTGCATTCTAACTATATCCAAATTGCTAGCTGGTATATAGTGGATAAAATTACACGCTGTAAAGTTTGTTATCAGCTCTGAAAACATTTAGACCCATATCGTTTCAAGACTTACGTATCGTCTGTATTATAGACATCACGGGGAGCTGTGTTTGAGTGAATTGAATCTATATTAAAGATGCAGACATACCGTCGTAGTGGAACAGCGTCTGATAAATGAGAAGGTCATTTCTACCCCATGATCAAATGGATAGAGAAGATCGCACCTTCTTGGGGTTTTCCGGAGCATGTTTTACATATCTGTCGTTATCAGCAGGTCTTGCGAAATCCGTGAACACAGGGTCAGACCAAGATGGACGGTTCATAAATCTACCTTTCTTTCTTCTGCAGATGGCGTCCGATTTATTTCAGTCAGTGGGCGCGCCTAGATGGAAGGAAGCTGACCTTGCACGATGCTAGCATGCTCTGCAGCGTCACACAGACAGCAATGACACTCAGCACAGGCGACCACTCGTTCCCCAGTATAGACGCGCAAATCTGCAAGACCTATCAGCAATCCGACGTCGTAGAAGCGATCCTGTGGCCACCACACGTACGTGACCATTAGAGTATACGTGCTATAAACAAGAAACCATCCTCAATGATTTGTGTGAGACGAGGGAGATGGGCGTACTGGGTGGATCGGGGCCTGCTTCCCGTCTGTCACCACAAACTGCACTGCGGGGGAGGAGATCGGGTACTGGGGGTCAAATCGAAACTGCAAGGTGTGGACCTCGTCCTGAGATAGGGGCACATGCGCTGAGCAAAAGGACAGACGAGAAGCGCCAGTGGGCAGCGACGCACCTGGTATAATGAATCTCCCATGACCTGTATCGTGAACACCCATTTCGAGAAGTCGTTGGCCTCAAGGAGATTGATGCCTAGAGGAACAGCCAAGATACCAGAAACATCAGAGTCGTGCGCACCGGTACCGAGCTGAGCGCTTGTGCTCAAACACGCACCGACAGGACATCCTTCAGCCTGGATCTCTCGGAGCTCCTTCGCTAATCGCCGAGAGGAAATGGATGCCATTAGATAACGTGAGTGTGCGTGGTATGGCCTGGGATGTGGAGGAGGTCGAGGAGAAGGAAAGAAAGCAGGCCGAAGATTATTTGATCAGTGCAGGCAGTGCTCATTGTCATGTCAGTCCTTTCCAGGTTGCCTCATTTGGTCAAGCCGCGATCAATGGCAAGTTTTCTGCCGCCTTACTCATGCAAATTAGAAAAAAAGACACAGCGAGGGTTGTATGTGCTCTCTTCAAATGCGCAGCTACTGCGATTGCGACTTCATAAGGTTTTGAACAAGTAATTGGCGCTCGGGGGCCTTATGATCTGGCTGATGGCACTGCAAGCAAAGCCAAACACAATTTTTGCATAAATAGGGCTGCTCTGAAAATGGCGACACTACGCCTCCCCGCTTTAGAGTCACCTGTTAGCCCGTAGCACAGAAGGGGATTACAGGCGCTCGTGGAGAGGCAGATCATCTTCACAGGCCACATACTGTCGCTATCGAAGCGGCGTCCCTTCCAGACGTCCTTCACCTGAACTTGTATGGTACAAATACATCTATTCTGTTCTCGTTGTAATAAATTACCCTTGTCGCTCAACCCCGTTTGCCGCATCTGCCTCCGCTGCCTCGCCCACGCGGCGCGTCCTGTCCACATTGATCTCGTCCAGAATCTTCTTTGCACCGCTGTCCATCAGGATCTTGGCCAGCTTCGCCCCGACGCGCTCCGCGTCCTCGAGCGATCCCACCGTCTCGGCCAGAGTATGCTGGACATGATCTGTGCCGTCGATGCCCGTCACGCAGCCTGTCAGCGTCAACACCTCGCCACTCTCGCCGACCGCCAAGGCGCTGGCCACGCCGACGGGCACACTGCATCCACCTTCGAGGACGCGCAGGCATGCGCGCTCGGCGCTACAGCGCCATGCCGTCTCGCGGTGCGTGAGCTTCTTGCAGAGTGCGAGCGCCTCGGCGTCATCGCTACGGATCTCGACACCAAGCGCGCCCTGCGACACGGCATGGAAGAGCGTCGGGGGAGCGACGTCTGATGTGATGCGGTTGCCCATTCCGAGGCGTACCATGCCCGCCTTCGCAAGGATTAACGCTGCGTATGGTCCGTCGGGCGCATCCAGCTTTGCCATCCGGGTATTACTAGAAGATCATAAGATCAGAAATGGAAAGTCATCGGGGTAGGACGTACAGATTTCCGCGCTGTATGAGAACCTGTTCAGATACTGGTAATGAGGACAGTACAATAGCGACTCACCACGTCCAGGAATTTAAGGTGCGGATAGTTGCGCTTCAGCTGCGCAACGCGCCGCACGCTGCTCGTGCCCACGGTACTGCCTGCGGGGAGGTCGTCCAGTGTCTTCCACGACTCCCCCTGCTTTACGACGAGGCTGTCGACGGGGTCTTCGCGCTCGAGGATCGCACCGAGAAGGCACCCCTCCGGCAGCGTAGTCGGAACGTCCTTCAGCGAATGCACGAGCATGTCGACATGACCCTCCTTCAGTGCGACCTCCAACTCCTTCGTCCACAGCGCTTTCCCACCGATCAGATAGAGCGCCTGAGATTGATTCTTGTCGCCTGCGGTGGCCATGAACGAGGTCGCGAACGTCGGATTGCTGGGGTCGCTCGCGGGGAACGCATCCTGCAGGGAGGCAAGTACGATATTCGTCTGTATCTGTGCGAGCTGCGACGCTCTTGAAGCGAGGGTGATTTCACGGGGCATTTTTCCAGCAGGGGTGTAGGTTGCAGAGCAGTCAACTGCGCCTGAGTAGATATCTGGATTCGCACTGGCGGCTTTTCTTAGATGGAAGGCAGTGATAGCGCTCCGGTTTGGTAGTCGCCATCGCTCGGGCCGGTGGGTGCCGTTAGGCTACCGGCCACTTTATACACGCGTTCGCGTTTCGTCGCGTCGCTGGGACTCATCTTTACTCTCACTCTTGATTTTACGCGTGTCATTGACAGTGCTTGGGAACGGGCGCTCTCATTCAACGGAAATACCGTGACCGAGTCGTAAGTCCTTCCAGAGATGTTGAAACTATTGAACAAGTCGGACATGGTGCAGTAACATACTTCGTTCATTGCTAGTGCTCAACGTCAACCTTAGCCCCGTTCTTGGCGTCTATTTCCTTCGCCTCATCTACACGTCGCGTCCTATCCACGTTGATGTCATCCAGAATCTTCTTCGCGCCGCTGTCCATCAGAATCTTCGCCAACTTCGCCCCGACGCGTTCTGCGTCCTCGACCGACCCCACCGGCTCACTGAGTGTGTGCTCGACATGCTCCTGTCCATCGACGGCCGTCACGCAGCCCGTAATGGTCAGCACCTCGCCGCCTTCCCCGGGCGCCAGGGCGCTCGCCACGCCCACGGGAACGCTGCACCCACCCTCGAGAACGCGCAGGCACGCACGTTCGGCGCTGCAGCGCCACGCCGTCTCGCGGTGCGTGAGCGCCTCACACAGGGCGCGCGCCTCGGCGTCGTCGCTGCGGATCTCGATGCCGAGCGCGCCTTGGGACACGGCGTAGAAGAGCGTGGGCGGGGGCACGTCGGACGTGATGCGGGCGCCCATGCCTACACGCACCATGCCCGCTTTAGCGAGGACGAGCGCGGCGTATGGTCCGTCGGGCGCGTCGAGCTTCGCCATCCGCGTGTTTCTGAGCAGTGTGAGGTTGGGCATAAGCGCCAGCAGTCAACGGGATAATGAGACGCACAGATTCCCGCGCTACGAGAAAGGCGCCCAGTCAACCGCAGCCCCGGTACTATGCAAGACACACTCTCACCACGTCCAGGAACTTGAGGTGCGGATAGCCGCGCTTCAGCTGCGCGACCCGGCGCACGCTGCTCGTGCCGATCGTGCTCCCCGGAGGAAGCTCGTCAAGCGTCTTCCACGTCTCCCCCTGCTTCACAACGAGGCTGTCAACGGGGTCCTCGCGCTCGAGGATCGCGCCGAGCGCGCACCCCTCCGGGAGCGTCGTGGACACATCTTTCAGGCAGTGCACGAGCATGTCGACGTGCCCCGCCTTCAGCGCGACCTCGAGCTCCTTCGTCCACAGCGCCTTCCCGCCGATCAGGTAGAGCGCTTGTGATTGGTTCTTGTCGCCCGCGGTCGCCATGAACGACGCGGAGAACGTCGGGTTGTTTGGGTCGCTCGCGGGGAACGCATCCTGTAGCGCTGCGACGACGCTGTTCGTTTGCACTTGGGCAAGCTGCGAGGCCCTAGACGCCAAGGTGAATTGTCGGGGCATTTTTATCAAATACTTTGAATGGTAGTGATATTTATGCGTTATGGTAAACTCGGTCCAGTTTGGGGCCGTACCGCTCCGTTGGACAACCGGTCGGACTACACCATGCTGCCAACTCCATGCGATTAATGAATCATCAGTTAAGTATTATTCAATTTATTGATAAGTAGTGCAATGATGTTGGTAGAAGGGGCCTATTCTCAGCCTAAGAATCTAGATAACGACTTTATACAGCTTTTGAAATAACTACAGAATGACAGACCAATAGTGCTGCAACGAGATACTATAAGACAGACAACCGACTTAAAGTAGTAGAATGAGGGAATAACCTTTACAAATGTGGATGACAAATAAAAAGTATTGGTCACAGGAAAGCATGAAAACAAATGGTCGAGAAAATATGCCGTTTGCAAAATACAATGCAGGATGTGGTATGATGGAGAAGGAAAGGGCATGGTTAGACGAGCATGTGAACAGCAAATCAAAATGGAGATGTAGTAGTAGGATAGATTTTGGGAGGTTCAAGTGAGTGATAAATGTCAGCCCTTGAAGTCGAAATTGATTAAAAGGAGGATAGGTTTTAAGAACCAGTCAGAGTGAGTGAAAGTCCGCGTATCCGAAAGACGGCGGAGGACGCTGTTTACATTCCATATCCAAATGCCGAGCGCTGATAGGGATCGTTCAGAGCTCCCGAAAGACCTCCACCAAACCCAGGCATGTTAGCGAAAGCGGGTGCTTGGAAGGACCCGGCATGCTGCTGCGACAATGCCTGATTGTGGCTCGAGTTTCCCTGAAGCACGTAGCCGTCGATAGATTGCGGCTGAAGCGAGTGCATTTGCGCGGTAAGATGAGCCTGGCCGAAGTTGCCTTGTCCCGGGATCGTATACAACCCGTTGGCCGCTCCGTAGGGGTCGGTCAATGGAGACATCTGGGGCATGTGACGATTGGTAGGTGCTGCGTTCATTCCTTGGTTGCTGAGAGCCATATTGACGAGTGCTTGCTGATTGGGGAAACCACCGAAAGGATCCATTTGCTCACGTTGCAGCTTGTTTTGGATGCGCTTGCCATAAGGAGTATTACGAATTAAAGGAAGAACTGGGCGAATGCCTTCCACGAGCAGAGCACGTTGGGCCGGGTCAGCATAGTCGAGAGCAGTCTGTAAAATTGATCAGACGACGATGCGATGGGGTCGGATAGATGTCGGATGACGCACCTGGACACAATAATTCCCGTAAGAGTCTCGCAACAACTTCTCAAGACGAGAGCGATTCAACAATTCTTCAATGAGCATCTTCCTTGTGCTATGTTCGGCAACGCGGATACACTGAAAAAGATGTTAACAGGAACAATAATGGAATGCTTTTGAGTTACCTTCTCTATGACATTGGAGCTGAATTTCTGAACAGACAATGCGCAAACATTGCCTGCGAATTGACGAATGACGCCATCACTGAATCGCTTATCGTTGAGATCAAGGATGTATTGAACGACGTAATTCCCGTAAGGATCTTGAACGAGAGTCAATGCGTTGAATGTAATCTCGTTGACGAGTTGCTGGCGTTGCATTTCCGACGCATGATCAATGCACCGTTGAAGGACACAACATCCGTGACGGTGAGTGGCAACTTCGACACAGTTGGCAGCAACGGCATTGTATATGAACTATGAAAAAGGTTAGAAGATAGATTATATATATATCAAATAACCAACCTGGTTGTCCTCTGGCGCCAGTTTGTTCAAGCATTTTTGAATGACGTGGTTACCATTAAGATCCTTGATTAACACAACCACGTGAAGGCTCAATGCAACAATGATGGAATGAATTTGTGCGTTGTAACGATGGTCAGTCTGCTATTCATTTTTGGTAAGTTTAACAAAAAAGACCTATAGTGGAACAGACTTGCCTGTCGGCGAGTCGACAAGAAATCGATCATTTTTTGAACGGCACGAGTACCATGCATATTGAGGGAGATATTGACGAGGTCTTGGGCAACGGATTCGCAGATAACATTTCGTTGTTCGTCGGTAGAAAACTCAAGAAGCTTTTGGCAAAGATAGTTGCCAAAGGGATCTATTATAGTTTAGAACGCGAAGAAAAGTCAGTTCAGCGAACGCAGACGTACCCGTCATTAAGTCAGCAAAGTGACCAAAGGTCTCGCGGAAGATCATGTCACGATGCTCTGCTACCCCTTCTTCGAGCTTCTTTTGGAGGTAACGGCAACCATGTTGGTCTTTACACAATGTGGGGATTTCGCCCTGAAGGTCTTCGAGGCGAGTACCAGCGAAGCGATTGACTAAAATAAAGTGACAGATCAACACGCTACTCAAGAGTTAATACAAGAGGACACGCGGCTTACATTCTCGATCCATGTCGCCACGTTTGTGCTTAGGTCCATGAAGTCCATTCATTTTGCTATCGGCCCCAGCGTTTCCACGACCTGGTAAGCCCAAGCCATAGCGAGATGCCGACTGAGGGGGGTAGACACCCCCTGGTCCAGCCGAGTTACCGTTGACGTTTGGACTGGGTGCATTGATGTTCGGGCGACTGGCGCTCTCGAATCCGTAGTTGTTGAACCTGGTCCCGTCCACTCCGCTGTTGATACCGTAAATTGAATCGTACTAAATTGGAGATGTCAATGAAGCGCGCGCTTCCCACATTAGGAAGAACATACATCATCGCGACCAGTAGGCTGGATAGAATTAAATGTCAGTGAGTGAGTATCGTAACCACCTGCGGGGAGTCGGGACAAAGATGCCTGCAGATCCGTAGAGCTGAGCGAGTTCTCATTAATGAGATGAGAATTTGGCGTCGCAATACGACCGTTCATAGCCTGAAGGTCAGGCGTATGAGGGGTGCCTGGCGTTTTCAACAAATGATTACCACTGCTAGAAATTCCCAGAGGGGTAGCAGGAACGGAGCGAGTTGTGGCAGACAAACTTTCCAACAAGCTGTGTGGCGAACCCCTGCGCGAAGGGGCTTGGTTGTGCTGATGAGCGCTTCCTTGCGGCTGTTGCTGGATAAGAGGCGTATTCGACGCAGATACAGCATTGCCCAATATCTTGCTCGCTATGTCTTCGGACGGTGCGGACAGGGTCAAGTTAGGGTTGGTGACTGTACGACGATCCATCCTTCCGCCTTCCGGAGCGCGAGGATTGCCATTGAACTGCGGCCACTCCGAAGGTTTTTCGCGAGAGTCCAGAGTTCTATAGTGCGTTCGAGGCGAAGTCTGGGACAGGTGAGCCAAATCCAACGCAGCGGAAGCGGCCGAGATCTGTGGGGTATAAGACGCAGATTATAGACGAATTAGATAGCTAACGAACCTTGGCAGGATACGCGCCATGATATTTATCATCGTCAGATGTAGGAAGGTTCCTCATGGCATCTTGCCATAGGTGTGAATATCATCCACTTATGTTTGAGAAAACCGAACACATACTGTGCATTTCCTGATCCAATTGCTCGTCAAGCATCATGCCAGCATTGTAAGTGCTAGCATAGCGAGCGCCTTCGTCGTCTCCATAACGCCCATTCCCCCTTTGCAAGATGGATGCAGACACCGGTGTGGCCACTGGAGAGGTACGATTGGATCGATCGCCTGCGAGGGATAAACCCTGGATTTGAACGGCGAGATCGTCGTCGTGGCTGCTCGCAGAAGTGCGTCGACTAGCGGGCATACTTTTGGCACCTGCAGAACGTGCAAAATTATGACCATTTCCCGCAGGCCCATTGGCAAGGTCGGGCGAGAGGTTAACGGAAGGGGCATAGGTCACCGACTTGCGTTTGTCTGCCGCGGTGCCGACAACTAATAGGAGAGAAAATGTTAGGGAGAGACACCACGATTATTGAAGTGCGAGACTGACCCAATTGCGTATTGATACGAGGGGGCGTGGTCGGCGCAGAAACGGCCAAGTGCTGGACACCACCGTTGCCATTTGGCTCGTAAGGAATGCTGAGAAGCTCCTGAGCTTGCTTTTGTTCGAGCGCACGCATCTGGTCCTCGAAAAGCTTGCGCTGGATGAGACGCTGGCGTTCGTGCTCGAGACGTTTCAGCTCAACACGCTGGCAATTTGGACAGACGTTGAACTTCATACACATCCCATCAAGCTATTTGAAATGTACTCACTGCTGATAACTCGGGCATATTACTCCCTAACCTCGCAGCCTGGCAGAAACCTAATGAGCAGAAGAACATGAGTCGCGTCATGTAAACTCACCGAGTCGGCAAGGTCGAGGAAGGCAGGTGGACTATTCTTCCCTCCGTCAGAGGAGTGATTATCAGTGGGTGAGGTAGTATTTTCCGTAGTGTTCATTTTCGCAACCGATGTACTTGTAACTTTTCAAAGCAGTGAAAGACAGGGACGAAAGAGAAGGTAATTCTGAGGGTATAGGTGGACGAAGATGCAGCTGCAGAAAAGTATTCCTGTGGTGCCAGTTCAGACACGACATTTGGGCAGGCCATCAATCGACTGACCTGTGAACTGGTTGGAGCCGTCTTTGAGAATGATGTTACAAGCGCCGAGCTGTGCAAATGAGATAGAGGAAGAAGTGAGAACGACGAAGACCGACTCTTTTAGCACCCCGAATGTACGGAGAGGACAGAGAGCGAGAGGTTGTAGGTGGAGAATATAAGTATTGGTCGCTGAGTGCTCTACGTTTTGGTCCCTGAGCTCAAAAGCCCCCGGCAATTTCCTTCAAATTTTTCAACTCCGGTCCCTGGCCGTTCGCTCGAAAACTTCTATTCTCAAGCCTGCTAGCTCCCTGAATCCACCAGCCGTGCGCTTGTTAAACGCGCGCGTTCTTTAATTATAACCATGTACTCTGCTGTCGCGTCTCACTTGCTCGCTATTTATCCCCTCAAGAGGCTGTCCAGCCTGAGGAATATACCGGATCATTTCATATTTTGCTTCCTTCCCCACAACAAATGTCTACCTTTACTTTGAAAATCTTTCAAATTCTTGACCAATCGAAGAGCGGAAGACTCAAGTCCCGTCGCCTAAAAAGTTTTCCCATCATACATCAAGGCCGATCAAAGGAATCTCGGCCCTGTTGTGCGTGAAAATGTTTGCCCACATTCCAACGGCTTCCATCGCCAGCGAATATAACATTTTGCTAACGCTTAGGCTTGAAGCCTCTGTTGTCATCACGATCGAATTAGACATATTACTTATACGTAAATACGATACAGAGAGGCCCGTCCGGAATATTATACAGACAGTGCGTAGGAAGGTAATCATGGATGAATCCATAATGCTAATGAACAGTGGCGAAAGAGTGCGCTTCATATAAAATACTCGCAAGGTTCGCCAGCGTGTCCCCTGTCTAAAGGGGGTCCCACCCGTCCTTACTTAGCCGACAGGCAAATGGTACGACTGCGGCTTCGAGGACCGTCGCTTGCGGCGATCATGCCAGCTCTATCCTGCTTAGAACATAGTATTCAATATTGAGCCAGGGTCATATTTCGGCCACGATGTTTACATCTCTCGTCACATTGGCGGGAACGCCATCGGATGCGGCGGCGTGTATCGTCATCCTGTCTTCCTCGCTCCCGTCCGAATTGTCATCGGAGGGTTCTTCTGAATCTTCGTCGTCGGTAGTCTCCAAAGAGGTCTTGGTACTGCTCGAAGGATATCGCGAGCGTAAAAAATCGGTAAATGGCACAAATCCAAGGAATGACTTTTGCTTCCGAGCTTCCTCCGCTAGTAGGGATGCGGTGGGAGTGGTTGCTCCACTGGCAATGGGAGTAGTTGCACCTTCGGCAAGTGACCGAGCGTCTAGGTTAATATGGGATGGTTTGGGCGTCTGAACATCGTCATTCTCGGGAGACGGAGTCCGGAGTGGTGTTTGTAACCCTGTCGGAGAAACGGGTATAGAAGCGAGTCTAACAGGGCTGCAATGAATTACGACATTAACGTATGTGTCGAAATAACTGGAATAACCACATACTGGTGGTGGATATTGATATCATGGCTGAGAGTCAGCAGAAGATTTTTTAGATTAGGAAGTGTGTGTCGCATATCCAAAGCACGCAGATCGCGCTCCGACATTAGCTGTAGAATGTAATTGAGTACGTTTACCGATTTTAAATAAAGCGAACCCACCATTTCGATGTCTTTGTTGAGCAGAAAGACACCATACTCGAATCTGTATGTGTCGACCCCTTTCGAGAATAGCGGAAACCTGAGACAAGTAGAAAAAGGCATGAGCAAAAAAAACACCAATAATGCCTAAGACCATACGTACATCCGAGGCCCAACCATTGCTGAGATCCCGTCCCGAATCAAACTGCGAGATCCGATGCAAGTTACGGGGTATATCAAGTTTTTACCGATATACGCAGCCAGTATTTGCAGTACCTGCGCAACGTATCCTAGAGCAGTGGCCACAGCATCTTCTGTTACATCCTTGTGTTCAGACATGGTGAGTGGGGGCGCTGGGTCCGTGGGGTTCAATGGTATCGGTAACGGTACATCCAAGATTGTATACAGCAAATCAGGAGGAGAGTATAGTTCTATAGGAAATATCGTTGTTAACAAGGATAAAAGTGATGTCCGTGTAGAAAGCATTTTCGCGTGGAGCAGCTCCAGACGATTCCTGTTCGGCCATTTAATCAGCGCAAAACGAGAGCGGGAGTACTAATCAGGGTATACCTTTCATCCTCTATTTGATCAGCCACTTCTGAATCGAGCGGAAGAGCATCTCTTGCAGATGCAAGAGTTTCGAATCTCTTTTTTAGCCTTTCAGCTCGCTCAGCAATCTCTAATTTTCCTATGGACTATCGATTAGTGATTTAAATGCAAAGAAAGCATTCTTGGTATCGTACTGCGGGCAATTTGGTCCACCACTAATTTGTGGTTCGCAGTCACTTCCTTCATGCGCAATTCCCGCTCAGAAATCTCTCGTCTCTAGACGACAATCAGCAATGCCAATATGACGGCGCTTATGTATATCGTACCATAGGAAATGTTTCATCATCTTTCAGCAGGCCGTTGATCTTCCGAACCACCTCGCCAAGCGACGCTTCGTTATCCGAAATGAGTGATTGCAAATTGACGAGTCTTGATTTATTTTTTAATCGGCCAGTATACCATATAGAAGGCAAGCTCACTTGAACAGGTCCTGCCAATTAGCTGTTTTCGCTCTGCTTCTCATATCAATCGAGTCTTGTGGACCTTGATGACGCCGTCTCCGTGAAAGTGGCAAGATCTCTGCAGGTGAAATTGTTTCCACGTCCGACGGCGGGTGGTCATTATTTTGCTTCGCTCTACGAATCTCTGACTCTGGGTCTGATGTGTATCCACCAGTCGGAGAACTGGACCGAGAATCATGCGAAGGAGAATGGCGAGGAAGGTAGAAAGTTCGGCCTGGCGGGGACAATGTGATTAGGATTGTATTCGAAGGTAGTTGAGATGGATTAGTTTCTAGCTGAACCAAGGGATTAAACGCGGTACACAGAAGAGGGGACTGACTCCTACATCATCAGGGAGGGGCAATAGCTTATTCAGATGGACCTCCTGCTCCTCTAACAGCTTCCAGTGAAAATGGCCTTCCTGAGCAGTTTCTCCTTTGTGATGATCGTTTGTATCATGGTTTCTCTCACGTAAAGGTACTTTCCCCCATACCTCGACCTTCAAAGATTCTCCACTTGTATCACAAGGTCGGCAAAAATCACGACCAGATGGTACATCCAGGTAGAAAAGAGGGTTTGTCGACGGCCGATGTATTGGAGAGAAATAAACCGGTGTTTCCGGTCCATCGGGCAATGCTTCTTGAGGCTCAGTGGACGGTTCTGTTGTTGGCTTGTCGCCCCGCGTCTGAGGGCCAGATGGAAAGCTGACACCGTTCACTTTGCTGACAGATTTCTTGAGTTTACCATTCTGCTTTGGTGTTGTGTGGTGGTCGAAAGTGGTTTTAGATGGCGGTGCTGAACTTGGCATTGGTACACGGGCTTTATGGGAAGGGAAAAGGGATGTAAGATGTTTAGCACTTGAAGAAGAACCGACCGTCTTGTGTACGGGGGACTGGGTGGGCGGCTTTTGCATTGGTGCGGAGCGTAGGGCCATAGGCGAGTCGGGAATATCAGAACTCGAAGCTTCGAGTTCATGATGGATATCGTTTGCGAGAGGGAGGCTGATGGTGATGAAAGTTTCGACCATTCGAGAGTTGATGATCTTCTCTAAGCTAGTCTGCGAGTTATCACTAGGAGCAGGGGGTATAGCTGTCGAAGATTCTCCGGTCGAGAACATAGAGCTTGCCAAGTGGACACTATTGGACGACGTCATAGAGCTTGTTCTATGGCGATGCCCCCGCAGAGACCGTATCGAGCGTGATGAACTCGACGGCGGGATACTCTTGGAAGAGCTGGTAGATGCATTCAGGTTGACCGTTGAAGAGGTGGATGTCCGTCGCCCTCGCGATTCCAATGACGACTTCCGGTCTGATTGCTCAGGGATTCCATCTTCCCACTTGAGATTAAAACGCGTCAAACTAGAGGCTGTTGATGCTTTCCGGGTATGCTTTCTCGAAACTATTGCTCCGAGATCATCCACTGCACCAAGTGCAGAAAATTGCGAATGTTCAGTAGGTTGGGTCAGAGCAGTAGTGACGGCATCGCGGACGGGAAAGGGTGTTAAATTTCGGATTTGAATTTCTGTGATATGTCGAGTTCGACGCTGGCATTGGTAAGCACAGGATATTGAAAATGGTGGGAGATAATCGTACTGCAGTTATGTTGTCGCTTCCATAGGTGGTGTGGTCAACAGAGGTTGATGCACTCGACATAACTGGGATCGGACTTCGGCCTTGACTCTTGCATAAATGTGGATCAAATTCAATAGGCTAACCCAGCACAGAATTCAAAGATATTTACTGGACCGAGTGACTGAGAGCCGCGGCTTATGAGCAAATGAGCACCGTCGGCGTTCAAGTTGGAGAAAGGAGTATACTGCAGAAAGAGGGCATTGATGCGGACAACGGCCTATCACCTTGCCTGTTATAGAAACGAGCCTCTGACCCGTGCTTCGCACGGGTTCTCGACTGCTCCAGCGTTCATGCACCAAGCACACCCGCGGTCCCGCTTCC
>JAEKIV010000146.1:0-59579 GCA_016801325.1 Hypholoma fasciculare | reverse complement strand
TTGCGCTTATTATCCTAGTTAGCTTGGATTACCATATACATGTTACATTCTATTTAGGTAATGATGGTGTGATGACGAGGTGGTACGACGGTGGTTGCTGCATGGATGAGGCCATTTCCGGTAATATACGCTTGTTGGAACTTCGGAAAAACTTGCAAGAGATATCAGGTGAAACTTGGTGAGGCTAGAGATTAGGAATCAGTTAGAGTAGCCACTTCGTCGCTACAAAGTCGCGGTACAGACAACGTACAGAGCAAGTGCAGAGCTCATGGGGTTTCAACCGTTTATCTTTGGTTATATTTGGCGCACTGAGACCGATTGAGGTTTACAAGAGCTTGATTACCACATAGGTGTTAGGGATTCGGATTCGGTTCTATGTTAAGTTCAGAGTAAAAGTTAGTACAGAAGAGTCCGAGAAAGAGGAAAAACTCATTTTGACCAATGACCGGGATCAGATTGAGCTCAACATGCTTCCAGTAGGAGTATTGTCCATGAGCTGACTTGCTATGAATTTCCCTGAAATACACGGCGAAATATTACGGCGATAATGACTGTGCGGTGTACAAAGGCAGGCTATGCTAGTCTGTCAGAGAATCTCGTTCCCGTCCAATGATCGTGAAGAAGAGTCGTTCAAATATTCACACGGCCATCTAAGAGTCTGTTCAACGCTTTCTTTCCGAGTCATCGGTTCACCTTCGATAAAAGGCCAGTACGCATCTAGTCTCGAACCTCAGAGCACGCCGATTGTTATATGGCACAAATAACGGCCGCAACAAGAAAGGTTCTTCAATTTGTCTTTCATAGTGTATACCCGAGTCTATGAAAGACGTGACTCTCCCTGCTAACAATATTTCCTTCACTCCATTCAGGACCATAGACCGTTGTCCATTGCTCAGGATCTCCCTTTTGATGTGCTTCAAGAAATATTTAGCTGTTACATATCCCTCGAAAGCTCAATTACAGGACCCTACAGCTTTCCAGCGTTTGTTCTATGCCATATCTGCTGGAGCTGGAGAAATTCTATCCTCTCAATGGGATCTCTGTGGACGTCGATTACCTTCCCGGTCCAGACCATACGCAAGCCAGACTCTCCATTCACACTCTTTATATATCCCAAAAGTGCCAGGCTTATCTCGTGGTGGACGGATTATCTCGCAAATGTTCCTCCATCCATTCATCTTTTCAGGCCCCCTCGGAAGTTCAAACCCCGTTATATAGATGCCATTGACTTCGACACTCTCGATGACGCATACGCCACTTTCTTTTGCGGGTCCTTTTTTCGGTCTGCGCGTAGTCTGATGCTCAACGTAATAAGCCAGGATCTCGACGTCATCTGTAGTAATCCCACACCATTTCCTAATCTGCGCGATCTCAGAACAAATGGTGAACTTTATCTTAAAATTCCTCGTTTACCACTGTCTGCCTTTCCGCCCGCACCTCTCCTTGTACATCTTCATCTGTCACACGCCGAAGAGTTTGAGGAACGCCTGTTGTATGTGTTCCCTTGGGCTCAGCTCACGCACATATACTTGCCGCGTACAATCGCCTACGACTGCCTAAATAATCTCATGTCACTCTGCACAAGCCTCAAGCTCGGCGTGTTCATAGTAACTCTTTACCCGAGATATTCTGCTGTAGGATTGTTCCAGCCAGCGTCCGCGCCGATTGCCATCCGCATGGTCAGCACATTGCGCCACTTAGTCGTCTCATCTAGCCTCTCCGGTGGAAAATTATCAAGCGTCTTCGACTCCCTCTACTTCCCCGCGCTCACCGCCCTGCGCATATGCTGCACAGCCGAACCAATGGCAGACATCGTGGAGGTTCACAAGATCCTTGAGATAATGCCAGCTCTTGAGGAACTGCATTTCGACCGCATGCTCTCCTTTGCGGACGGACATGTCTTGCCAGTCAGGTTTGCGCCAGCGAGCCGCACGCTGGGAGAGCTCGTACCCCGCTTGCGGCTCCTCGTCATTGACTTTATCGATCCAAGCCGGCATAACGTGGGTGCGAACATCATCAAATTTTTACAGTCCGCGTGGCTCTGCAGGGGATGGCGAGAGCAGGATGAGCACAGAGACCCGGTCCAGCGGCATCTCGAATTTATTGTGAACAACGACTCGCACGTAGAAACCCATCCCATTCCACACGAGATCATTGCAGAGGTGAAAGGGTACCTGGAATCAGACGGGCGTCTTGGTCAACCGTTTCTGATCTCAATCAAGGACGCGCATTCAACTTCTGCGGAAAGGCATATTTTTGATGTTTTCAATGAGAAGTTCCCTAAGGCTAACATTCGAGGATGGAATAGTTCTGTGAAATTTATAGATAAACTCTGACGTGCGAAGGGTATTTTCTTATGTCCTAGCTATGTTTCGATATTGAATTTATGATCGAGTACTATGTACATAGACGTTCAAAACGAAGCATCCGAATTTCTTTTATTAGTCCATAGAGGTGGAAGAGTCGCCGGGTTATCTTCCACACACTGACAAGGGAGTGAGGGTTATCTAATCTGGGATTCTACTTTGCTCAGAACCAGGTTCTGCTCCGAGGACGCTACACTTTTCCTGATAGCTCCCCGAAGTCGCCATACATTCAGCATATCCTATACGTTTTGAATTATGAGACACAGATTCAGGGATGCAAGTTAAAGCTAAGGCTCACCTTTTGAGTCCCAAATAAAATCCCAGCTGCAGCGGGTACTAGTCGTTGAGGTGCCTATTAGATATTTCGAAGAGAAGGAGAGCATAAATAGGAAGCTTACAGGATGCAATTGAAATGTTATAAATTGTATATAGAGCCCCAGAGCCTTTCTTTGAAGTTATCGTCAAAATCCCGATTCTAGTAGTACATAGGAATGAGTTAGGGAAAGTTGATTTCATGACAAATTTTATAGCGTACGCAATCAGAATCAAACCAAAGATAGTCAGTAAACCTATTCTGATGAACATATGCCGAGGCATTCCGTGGGCCGTCAAGGTAGGTTCATATTCGGCCCACGATCGACGAAATTTGAGAGCTATCGAAACTATTTCTTTTGAGAAATTTATCCGGATAGTCAAGTCCTCAAACAAGACCTACTTTCAATTACTAACGCGAGCACTATTCCAGTTATTCCGACGCCTGAAGCAATATGCGATCTTCATAACAACCATACCTTTAGAAACTGAAAGAAAAATCCGGCTGGAGCACTCACATCGTTGGGCGAATTATGTGGCAACGTATTCCTGAAGGATCTCGTTGGACGACGGATGGATCTTGTAGGCCCACCTGAGAGAAATTAAAATGAATTACTCATCTGGATGGACCCCAGAAATTTTCAGATAGTACCACAAGAGATCCTGTCAGAATTCCGATAGCCATAACTACCGGTAGGATGTACAGCTAGAATTCAAATGAGCAATGCAATAATCTGAGAAGTATTAGCGTTATTACTAAAAATATCCGTACGCCGTTATATGCAGCCGTATCCTTCAATGGGAATATGGATAAATGTATCTGCCATTAGATCATTTTTTTTAGTTTTGAATAACAACGCGGTGAGGTACGTACCTGCAAAATAAACGCTGCTGTAGAATACGCCGTGCTAAATTGCCGACGAACCGCTAGTGTCAATGGACAATAAACACAGGGTAAACGAGGTACTCACTATACAGCAGACGTGTATATTAATGCTGCTTGAGCCAAACAGACACTCTGTTTGGGCTCGGAGCCTTCCTGGTTGCCCAAGATGAGGAGGGCGGATACACTCGAGAATAGACATGACAGTATAAAAAGATACCAAGTGGGAGCCCGTTCAATTGACGATAGCCAAGCAGTTATCATCACAACAAGCAAAACAAGCACCGCCAGGGCCTCCAAGATGTCGCATATAAGGATGACCGGATTCATGGGACAACTTGGGGGGCTATACTAGTTCGTGCTTGGAAAACTCTTTAAGTGTTTCTTGGAGTATCTTTGTAGTGGTATTACAATTAGAATGTTGATTATCAGTATCAAGCGCCCATTCATCAGTCCCATATTGGTGTGTGGACGTGAAAGGCCGCTCAGTAAGTCATATCGACTCATGTACTGGGCAGCATCATGCGATACTTGAACTTGAGCTTGATCGACGCTACACCGAGAGGGTTTCTATGTTGGAGGGGCTCTACTGATACAACCGCTATGCAACAGCATGGCACGACACCGCGGTTGAAGGACTTGGGAGCTCAGAAGAGGCCTCTAAATAGAACACTTTTTCTTATCTAGTTTTCTCGGTGACTGTCATAACTAAAAAGGTGTGTTTCCATCAGTGAGTCGTGACTCTCAGGATGACGGCTCGGGATCAGTTGTCGATTCTGATATCATAGGATACGAGGCAAGGTGAGTGGGTTATCAGTGTACTAGTACATCTATACCTACCATTGTGAATGTGATTGAAACACAGCACTGTTTACTAGCCTTTCTATTGGACTAAGAGTAGAGGTGGAATTTTTCTAATGTCCACCCGTATCAGAAGTACATTAATAGGAAGCTGTTAGACAGATGGTGAAAAGTTAGAGGTACAAGGCGCATCTTCTGATGGCGGCTTTTCCCTAGCGCTGAGCGACGTGAGAGTATAAAACTCTAATGATCACTAAATGCGAAGCTTGATGGATTGAGCTCTCGATTTATCGGTTTTACACAGGAGATGGATTGGATGACAGTAAGAAGTAATACTGTGAGAAGTGTCACCAATATGAAATAGTGAAGAGTACCATAGAGATATTCATCAATTTTTCCCGACCGTGAACGCTTTTCTCTAAATATAATTCTTACAACTGAAGACGTATGTTCATGGTAATGACAATGTTTTAACGTCAACGGTCAAAACATGGGTAAACTTTTATCGTTAACTTTCAAACTGCGCGTTCAATCTGTCACCATACTTGCCACTGTCAGTTTATTGCATTGGAGAGCATTCCCTGGAGCCGTCTACTGCTTATAGCGTGATACGTCAGTCAGGGCATTTATAAGGCTCAAGCTCAAGGCTAGTAATGATACTTGATATCGCAAACCCCGTCTTACCTTATCATCCATTGTGTTGACTTGAATTTATTAACAGATGTACGTATTATGATTTGTTTTCCTTTCTGTGTATTGACGATACTTAAACTAGGGCGCACAATAGTAATCAACATGTTCCGAGGGGCTCAACTGGAGAAACTGAGGCAAAGTCCCACTTAACCCCAAGATTGATCAACGTCGCGAATGTCGTTGATCCAGCAGTCAGCAACAATCCTATCCTTTCTGCCGCTATTCAAGTACTGGATCAAATCTCAGAAGTCGGAAAAGTTGTTCCCTTCGTCTCACCAGCTTTTGTCATCCTCAAAATCATCATCGACCTCGAGCGTCGGGCAGTGGACGTAGACATCAAATGCAATGACCTCCTGGAACGGATCACATTCCTACTCAGCCACCTTCCGTTGCTCAAGAAGGTCGACATCACGCCGGCAACACGCACGGTCGTCGAGCGCATCAACGACGCGCTGAAGGATGCGGCAGCGCTGATTGCCGCGTATCGCCGGCAGGGCCCGGTCGCGCGACGGCTCCGGCTGTCGAACCGAGACAAATTTACTGCCTGCGCAGACGCGCTCAGCAACTGCTCCGGGGACCTCTTGACAAGCCTCCAAATCCACCAGACCATCAAGCTCGACGTGCTCACCCGCGGAGTTCCCGTCGACGCAGAGGATACCGCTGCAGAGACCTTCGTGCAATCTCATGGCGGCAGCGTCGACGCGGTCATGTACGACCGCGTGCTCGTGCGGGAGTTCGCGCAGGAGCGGAAGCTGACAATGGACGACACGGTTATGGAACAGCTCAATACCAATCTCACGGAGACTATCCAGCAGACTCACGCGCGGCTGGAGGGCTTTCTCCGCGACAACGTCACCACTTCTATCACTGAGGGCTTGAAAACTCTGGCGCTGGAGAAGCTCATCGCCGAGTCGGAGCAGAAGTTCACATGCGTCCAGTGCGAGAAAGGGTTCACGGAGCACAGCAATGGGCCCAAGGCGTGTTCATTTCATCGTTCAAATTCCCAGGACCGACAAAGCAACGTGTTCGAGTGCTGTGGTACTACCTCCCCGTGCCAGTTTGGATCTCATCGCATCAAGCATCACTCGGACTACCCTTATGGCTCCTTCTTCACGCATCGCTTCAGTTACCGTAGCTACAACTTAGCTGGAAGATTTGACCGATGGGCGGAAGTAGAAGACAAGGACCTTGAGAACGACGAGACTGAAAAGGCGTCAGTGGGACAGCTTCTAAGCTGGACAGACGGTGGCCCGAAAGTCACAGAGAACATTATGTTTATTAACATTGGTCGCTTATGGTACGGCGGGGCGTACTACGTTGACACATTCACGGCGCCGGAGCTGCAGACGCTCAACCGGTCGATTTGTCTCTCTAGGAGGACCCTCATCTTCCGGACGTCGCCCGATCCCAATAAATACGCAATGGCCGAATGGGTTCTCTCCGACTCTGGCGACATATGTGGTGTGCGTGTATCTGCTAAAACCTGTACTTCGGCAGAGCCGTATATTCGTGTCTGTTCTATCGACTTGGCAACATGTACGCAGAGCGCACCTACCGTGACTCTGTCCGAGGGCGGCTTGCGTACATACAAGCCCACAGCTCCGTACATCCTTCCGAATTCTGTTCGCGTGGGTCCAGAATTCAAACCGAATGCCTCACGCCCCGTTCGTACAGACTTTAAGACTGTTACGACCCCTGCTTTGCGCATTATCTTGAAGACAATGTCCGACCCTCCGTTAACCGCTAATCCTATGGCCAGCCCCTGCCATGGCGATGCAGACTACTTCAGGGGATCTATATCTGTATATAACAATAACGACGAAGTATCTCGGAGGTCTGTCGGCATTGCCTCCGTGAAGGCAATGTATCGCCTAGTTGGCGACGAAAATTATACTCCCCTGGAAAAGATCAAGTTTGTGAATGAGGCTGGCAGTTTACTTCCGTTCACCCTCTCTCCCAGCCAGGCGCGGCAAATTGATTTCGAAGTAAAGGTACAGCGGACACAAGAAGATGCGAAACGTGATATTCATTGGAGACACGGCGCTTACGTGGCACGACATCGTCCGCTACGACTGAAATTAATTATAGAAGACTTCGAAGGAGAGCAGGCTTCGCTGGTGCTTGAATATATTTTCCAGCTGGAATCACTCGGTGCCTTTGAGAAGACGAATCACTACGGTGAATTGGCAACTTTCTTCTTCGACAATCCCACCGTCATGGACCGGCACTACATTCATGTCCTGGGTGACCCTATTCACGAAGACATTACCATTCTCGACAGCTTCAGTGTGAACATTCACTATCGGGACCTCCGAAAGCTCGCCTACAAAGCCGTCAAATCGGGCCAGAGCGAACTCGACCTAGGAATTGGACGCGAATGTCATTCTGGGGTGTGGAAATGGGCTGCTTATGCGTTAATCGACCTTTCTTGCCAGCGGATCTACGCTCTCAAGTTTATAATGCACGACGGAAACAAAATGCCTAAAAAGCAATTCGGTTCAGTTAACTATATGCTTTGTCCCTCGTACGCGGAAGAGTCGAAGGAAACACGACAGATTACTTATGCTACCGAAACCGCGGCTCTACCCCCTCTGTACCCATACGAGCAACAAGTGCATGTACAGGACGACACTGTCGATGATGCAAAGCCGCCTATTGCTGCAGCTGGGTCTACCCCAACATCTACGGCTTCAGGTCCGAACGCTGAATTTTATGCTGACCTGAGTGGCCGGCTTGCCTCAATGGACACGAGCCTTGCTGCACTTAACCCGAGCCTCGCTTCGATTGACGCAAACATTACCTTGCTCAACACAAATCTAGCCCGCATCGCAGTGGCCTTCGAAAAGCTGGCCGCGAATGTTTCAATACTAGCTTCTAAACGGATGTAATAATGCAGTCGAACCTTGGGTAGAAAATATATTTCGCAGTCCCGTCTTCCGTTCCCGGTATTCTAAGTACCCATGAAGCTGATCTCTAGGCCTCAAGACGCTTCATTTTCCTCCGAGCCGGCGCTTACATGGTCGAAAAAATAAAATAAAAAATACGCCGCTCCCGCTTACAAAGTTACATAACCATGCCCTACAACTGTCACACTACGGAACCTGCTAATTATCTGAGACTGACACAGTCAGCTCCGTGCTTCAGGTTAGACCTGGTTAGCCGCCTTTAACAAGCCGGCATCGGTGCGGTGGCCCATCTGACAATTGGCGCTCCGCAGCTTCACCCGGTGTCCGGAACTCGGCTGTCACTAAATCCTGTGGTCGTATTTCTAGCCATTCACCGCCTCATCGCGAGCCTTCGCGAGCACTCTCGGGCGCACTCGCGGAGACACTCGAGGCCCCTGGAACGTGACTGGGAAGTCTAGCAGCGGCGCACCTTCTGACGACGTACATACGACGTATACTTTAGAATGCGAAGCTGCGGTTCCTGACCTTGAAGCCAAGCTTCCTCACCACTCAGCGGAGGAGACTTGCGTTTCAATGTCAGACCATTCCATGTCGGGATGGCCCAGCAGACGTCGACCAGCACCCCAGATCTCCAAGCTAGCTCACGCCGCTCGGCTCGTTTGTGGAACCTGACGAGCCAGCCCCGCGTCGCCCATCTGATGGATGATATCACCTTTACGAGAGGACGAGCAGCTGACCACCTGCTGTGATCCCGGTGGCACCCCTGCTGGGCAAACCTTCTCGCTTCCCCGGTCTATCTTCCATCGCCATCGCGGTTTGGCGGAATTCGCGCGAAGCTGGGCTGCGAATCGAACTCGTTCTTTTGCCTGGCCTTCGCCGCGTAATCGTGCGCGGAGGCTGGGTAATTGCTGTTACTATCTGCGTCCGCCGTCATGGGGCCAAAGTATATTCCGTAAATATTGCAATTTGCTCGAAGTGGCTAATTGCAGGGCTGGCTAATTGCATTGGCGCTCTCGAGGCTGCGTCTTCTCGCCACTTTACGCCCGGACCACGGATGCCTGTTGCGATGTCAGGGAGGGACCTGGAGAGACGCGGGCGTTTGAGAATCGGCGAGCCAGTCTGTTCCACAGCCACCGCCACGCTCCACATGGACCCGTCACAGACTGGTACTGCATATTGAATTCTAAACGACAGTGTGGTCAACTATTCACTTCTAAATGTTTTGTCTCTTTGGTTTGCCACGGCTCCAGCTATAGCCATGCCACCACGGCTGTATCCGCACTCTGCGTATCGCGCACGATTCTCCCCAATTCCCAGCTCTATCTCTACGCTATTCCGGGAGCACATACGACATCATGCGTGCCTCAGCCGGTGCCCCGGCGCCTGGCGCGATGAAGCGTCCAATCTCGTCCTGTTCTGCGCCACTAATAGGCTAACGCAACTGAGCGGATTACATACGCACGGGGGGAGAAGTTAGAACATATGTGCAGACATAGCTGCCTTCTTCGCCCCAGCGCCCCCGCTCGGGCGCGCTCGCACGGGGAGCTTCTGCCTCGACGATAATGGCAGCGGCGCACGCTAGCATAGAGTGCCCATGCGTGCATGCGCAGTGGGAACGCTCCCATGCTCCCGGCGGCACCTCGACCGACGCACACGCACACGCACGCACGGCCTGTGAACGCGGGCGTCCAATTTTGCGGCGCTGATAGCGCGCGGGTATGCTCAGTTGCGGTATAAGTAGTGTCACGATCAGGTAGGTGTAGTGGCATCCTATGGTATCACACTGATCATGATGCTGTCATCCCTGCGCTGCATACGCGACCGCGTATGTCTGCGCGTGAGCGTGCTGGGCAGAGGGCTCGTGCCGCGCGCCGACCCATATAGCCTATTAGGCCTTATAATAGACCGTGCTGTGTTTACTCCGAGGCGTTCGACGGTGCCCTGCGTCGTGGACGATTATATTTAATGTCGACATGCAGTGTCGTGCAGCGCTGTACTCGTCTGATTGGCATCAGCCAGTGATTGGCTTGCGTCGGCTCAAATGAAAGTATGTATGAAAGCGAAATGAACGTGCGTTGAAATATGTCGGTGCGTATGCCATGTACGAAGGTACAAGAGATGGGTGGGCAGGCGAGTTTAAGCTCGCGTCTGCTGTGCAAGGTACGAATAGTCACATTAAACTTTTTGAATTTCAAATAGGCGCTAAAGCCAATCTAGACGGCCCCAGCGCGTCCCCATGCGCAGTGGCTCTGGCCTCGTGGACCCCACTCTGAACTTATCACTCCGCGCCTATGTACTCCGTCGCTGCGTGCTGTATGTATATCAGAGCGCAGAGTGCACACAGTAGCTCAAGTGATGCTTTGCCGCGATCGTAGAGATAGCATTGGGCCTGTCTTACCAGGGGTTATTCCAGGCTACGACATCATCGACATCACTTGTCGTCTGTCTGCGCCTGCGCCACCGTCCGGAGGCAGCTTCTGAGTGGCCGCCAGTGCGGTGGGAGGGTGATACTTAATGGACACATAATATCACCTAGGTGAAGGCTTCGTATCGCGCGCAGAAAAAAAACATACTTTAGCATGCTATCTGCCTCTCTGGCGTTCGAAAGTAATGAGTTGTATTTTAAGTGATCCCCACCATTCGCGGCGCACAAGCACTGCTGCTGTGTTGGATCGCGCGACCGTACCGGAACTACGAGCGCGTCTCCAGCGCCATGTTGAAGTTTCCTCATCGGTCTGACTTCAATTTATACTTCCTGCAGACAATGGCGGGCCACAAAATACTCAAATCGAACGAATGCGTCAACGTCGTCCATATAAGGCAACGCTGCCCCTTCCAGCCTGATACACCCATCCCACCACGCATCCTGTCATCCGAGCATTCGCCCCGCACTGATGCCCACTTGGCGCCGGCTGATGCAGATTGCCAGCCCCCAGGAGGAGAGCCGAGCCGGCGTGCGATTCGCGAGCCCGAAAGCGGACAATGCGCAGATGCAGATTGACAAACGCGGCTTCGAAAGAAGCACAGCGGCCCATCAATGACAATTTGAATACAAAAGCGAAGGGCAACAGCGAGCGATCAAGCAACACCCCTGATTGGGAAGGCGCGTCCGGAAGGAGCAGGCTGGAGCACCTCGAGGCTCGCTTCGCGGCTTCTGGCCCCTGCTACTGCCAGTAACAGGACGCGGGCGGTGGCGCGCAGTCGTCTGTGCGAGGATCTTGCGCGTCCGTGTGCGCATGGGAAGGGTTTGCAACGGTAGATGCATGGAGGAGCTAGGGAGCAGCTCCAGAGGCTTGTTGGAGTCCTCTGGTAGAGCGGCGTGCTAAGCCGTACGCGGCCTCGTGTCCAGGGCCACTCCCGGTCCCTATGTAGAGTATGCGTGCGTATGCGCACGCGCACGGGTGGTGTACACACAACCGCAATTATTTATATTTGTACACCAGATTTTCCTCTCGTAAAAATGAAATTCAAGGCGACAGTTGTCGCGGGAGGCCGCCTCGGCCCGCCCTGGGCGTGCGCTGGACGCTTCTTCGCGATCGACAGCGGCAAGGAGAATAAATAGCTTGACCGCGCTATAAATCCACCCGGGCAGCCTATTCTCCCAACGTCAGTGCCCGACGCTGTACCGAGATCGTCCGCGCTCGTCCAGGTTCGGGCAGTCGGGTCGTTCTTCTAGAGCCCAATTCCAGTACTATGTACGCCGTGTGGCTGACCAGCGCGGCGGAAGAAAGCAAACGCGTCGCTGTTTAGTTGGTCTTTTTCTGCCGCCGCACGCACCCGTGCCAGCTTCCCGTCGAGTGAATGTACTTTGCCGAAGGTGATGCAGTTGTACGCGCATTCCGACTCGCTCGCCGTGTACGCCTGCCTCTGTATATACCCGCCCAGAGTTCGTTGGAGTTCGTTCATCCGATGTTCTCCCGCTTGCCCAGCGGTTCTTCCTGAAGCCAAATGAAATAAGCGCGCTTTCGTTCTCTGTAATCTTTAATTTCTTCTATATTTTTACCGCATCTGAGCTATCTGAGAGGACTTTGAACCAGCCTCTCGGAGGAGTATTCAATTTCATGAAGCTCATAAGCGCTGTCCTGCCCCCATGTACTGAGGCTGTTCGGCCGGTGACCGACCGGCCCTCCCCGTTACAGTCTACGCTGTGCGACGGACGCCCGTCCTCCCTCTCTCTACGTCGACACCGAGTGAAATAGACGCGTCTTCTTCAATGCTTAATTTTTATAGCTTGATACATCATCCCTTTCTATTTTTTGCCCGCACACGCCTCGCGCTCGAAGCGTGTGTAGTTTATCTGGAATGAAATGAAATCCCAATTTCATGCTCTCCGACGACTTTGGAAGCTTGGATTTCGCGTGTAATTACTTCATATCTCTACAGATAGCCTTCATTACTGTTATTATTGAGGTGGTCTTCCAGCTTCGAGGTGATCTTCCTACTTTGCGGTCGGAGCTCCCAGTGATCTTCGTGATTTCCCTACGACCGCTTCCATTACACGCACACGCACGCGCTTGCACTCAGCACCGCCCCGCTCGACGGCAGGCGCTAAGTCGCTGAATCGGACAGGTGCAGCGTATCTAGTCAGGGCAAAAACGCGTTGCGCAATACAATACACGCCGTCCGTAGGTCCTTTCAATCCCACTAGTAGGTTTGTCAGTTGACGCGATATCGGTTGATGCGATATCTTTCCGCGAAGCCAAGTAAGACCAACGAGCACGCCAGGCGTGTGGGGAGTCGTCTCCGCATTCTAGACAATCATCGAATTCGTACGCGCTATAGACGCTGCTCGCCCGGTCACCGACCGAAGAATACATCCGACCCCTCCCGCACGCACGCACGCACGCGCGTGACGCGCCCGCGCGCGTCGTCCTCCTTCCTTCCTCCCTACATTCTCCCTCATTCTCGTTCCTTCCATTCATCCTCAAGAATTTACTCCTCTCAAGTCATCTTTTCCTTATCCTCTACGCGTCTCGGCCTCACATCGCCACAAACCCTAACCCCACCACACCCACCTCCCATGAGTGACTTGCCACTCTCTCAAGTTCCCGCATAGGACGAACCCTAACCCCACCCCACTCCCACTGACTCGCCCCATCTTTCCCTATCCTATCTTCCCTTACATTGTCCTTACACTCGTCCGTGCACAGCCATACACCCATTCGTCCGCCGATCCGAGTCGGCACGTCCATCTTCTGTTCGTTACCGCGGTACATACGCGCTTTCCAATCCCATGGGTATGTATGCGAGTTCCCATGCGTACAATAAGAATAAGAATAAGAATAAGAATAAGTCAAGTCCCCCATCATCCATGCGGGTGGCGGCGCGCCTCGAGGCGTTGAAATTTTTTCTCTCGTCGTGGGCGCCTGGCTTCAAATAATTCAATGATGCAAGCTCCGTCCAGCCGTCTCACGCATAATATCAAAAGTTCATTGTTCGCTGTTGGTTATCCGTGCATACACGAACCTCTTCGACGAATAGCTGAGCCCATGCGCTCCGTCGACCAAGTACGCGCACGAGAGGTAAGTAGAATAATCAAGACGAGATACGAGAGCACGGCCGAGACGATACGAACACACAGATAGACAACACGCAGACACACAGATTCATTTTATCACGACCGAAGAATACAAGCACACAATTTACGTAGTAGTTATTCAGTACTTATTTACCTATTTACTTAGTAGCGCAGAAACCAGTACCAGTAATTCAGATTCAAAATATTCAATGCGGTATATATGACACGGACACAGACATGCGATGCGACAACCCAGACACACACAGAGAGAGAACAAGAACAAGCAGACAGTGGGGGATTGGATTGGATTGGATTGACTTTGAACAATGGTAGGGAGGGAAGGGAAAGGTAATATGGTTACGAATAGCAATAACATGGGGTGGTGGTGGTATATGGGCGATGCGGTGGATTGAGATGGATTGGGATGGGAGTGGATTAGATTCTATACCGTCCCAGTAGGACCGGCGGGGTAAGTAAATATGTACAGATTATTCGATATCAGATCAGACAAAAATTTTGAAAAAGACAAAGAAGAATATGCGACGACGAAGGATGAAGATGAAGATGGGTTCATGTAGAGAAAGAAAAAGAAGGAAGACCGAGACGAAGAAAGGATGAAGAGGAGAGAAGGCAGGGATACGGAGCACACGGCGGGCCTTTTCGGGTGGTGATGAGCGGATTATACAGCGCATTTTGTTGCGCGTACAGGGTGGATGGATGAGCGTACAGGGGATTGAGGACGTGTACAAGGTGGGTAGGCGTGTACATGGATGGGTAGGCGTGTACAGGAATCGAGGACGTGTACAGGGGGTGCGAGGGGTGGATGGATGGATGAGCGTACAGGTGGTGATTCCGGTGGTTGAGCTGATTAGTGTACATAATATTGTGATTTCTTGATTTACTTCTTGTTGTTCGATTCGGGTTCTTGTTGATGTTGGTAGTAGTAGAAAGGGAAAGAGAAAAGAGCGTGGCGATGTCGTATGATCAAGGTCGTAAATGTTCGATGTTCGATGTTCGGTGGCGGCAGTGAGTGTTCGGAGGCCGCAGCAGCAGCAGGTAGTAGTCAGCCGATCGCCGCCCTACAGCTCAAGGCTAATAACACTGCTCAAGCAGCTCTTCCTATACCCCGCCCCCTCCCCCGCCCCGCTCCCGCTCTCTACAGCAGAGCGCGGCAGCACCCGCCGGCGCATCGGCTTCCCCACCGCATGCACGCGGTTGAGCAGGATGCCCGCGACGATCTTGCTCAGATTCGGCGGCTGCTGCTGGGGCGCGCCGAGCCTCGCGTGCGTCTGCGAAGATGCGGAGGTTGTGGATGCGGAGGTTGTAGATGAGGTGGTAGAAGGGGGCGAAGGCGACCGACTAAGGCTCGTCCGGGAGTAGGACGAGGGCGTGCGCGAGGTGCTGGTGAGGGTGGTGCTGGAGGACAGCGTGGTAGGCACCGACCCGGGGAGAGGGCCGTTGATCGGGATGAGGGAGCGCAGGCGCGCTGAGCGGGGCGTCGATGGCGGTGCCATTCCCGTTCCCGTTCCCGTTGTCGTTGTCGTTGGCGCAGAGGGAGCGTACTGCATGATCTCCTTGGGCTGCGCGGCAGGGATGTGGATCGTGTACGGCGCCGCGTTGCTACCACCACCCCTGCTGTACCCCTCGCTGCGCTCCTCCCGCTGGCGGTTGGCCTGGAACCCGCCCGAGAGCGGGGCCGTGACCGACAGGGGAGCCTCGTCGTCCGCGAACGGGTCGAACTTGTACCCCTGCTGCGCACGCCCGCCGTTGGCGTTAGCATTGGCATTGGCATTGGCATACGCAGGCGGGACGCGGATCGACGCCGAGCGGCGGCGCCCATGCGCAGGCCCCGCCCCCGCAGCGGTAGAGGGGGGCGCACCGGGCCTGCGGCGCACGGGCACAGCCGCCTGTGCGTGCGCGGGAGGAGGCGCGAGCCCGAGGTGGTGCGTGTAGTAGTGCGTGTTGTGCGTGCTGATGCTGCCGGGCTGCTGCTGCGGGAGGTGGTGCTGGTAGTGGAGGTGCTGCGTCGTGTACTGCGCGTGCGGGGCGTGCGCCTCGCGCTCCTTCGCCTGGGCGGGGGCAGGGCGCACGGCCCACGCGGGGGGAGCAGCGTGTGCGTTGCGCGGGGGGTGGTGCGCGGCGGAGGCGGTGAACGAGGTGTGGATGGTCCGGATGTAGTGCGCGGGGGCGACGGCGGCGGCCATTGTTATGGGTGCTGGCGGTAGTGGTGGTGATGATGATGATGATGATGATTATGAGGAAGAAGAAGAAGAGCAGCGTATGTCGTCGTCGTCGTCGTCGAGGGCAAGTGGGGGGGAGGTAGGGGCCTGCGTGCCCCCTCGAACACGGAGTTTATAACACCGTATCTCTTCGCCCGGTATAGCACCCGATCGATCGGGGCGTGGGCCCGTGCGTGCGAACGGGGCGTCCGTTCCCTGTTTGTCAATGAGGGCTGGACTGGGTGGACAGGGGCAGGCTGGTTCGGTTTCGCTGCGGACCAAGTTGGCTTGGCTGACGGGCTGGCTGGGCCTTGTCTTGATGTCAAGTCGAGCTCCTTCCTTCCCTTCCTTGTGCGCCCGCCGTCATCGCGACCGTGACGGCCTTGTCCTGCCTTGTCCCGTCTCAGTGCTTCTCGGCTGCGCCGGGCTCGCAGGCCTCGCCTCCTCCCTCCCCCACGCCCGCCTTTTGTCCGCGTATGGGCATTACGTTGAATTCGCGCTGCGCCAGAGTCATCCATCAGACGTCGCTTTAAATTCCTCATTGTCTGTGCGTCGAGACAATGACAATGACGATCTCGAAGAGACAAATACCCGCGCTGCAGCCTGCGGTGCTTCCATTCGCACCCACCCTGCCCGAAATACTTATTTATTCCCTAGTACTAGTGAGTCTTCTGCCCTTGGGTTATTATGCTTATGCTATGATACCCATCCATCCACAGGTGGCAGGCGGTTCACAAGCCCAAGCCCGCCTCTGAAATTTGAATCAAGCTCGCCTTCAAACGGATGCTGTGCACACCAACTGCATATTCGCGTATACACCCAATCATTCCATCCCGCCCCACCCACCCCCCGCGCGCGACGCGACGCGTCCCTGCCTCCCTACAATACAATACAATACGTTCAATCCCAGCTCCGGCGCACGGATCTTGGACCTCCGTCGTCCGAGCTCCATATCCCCCATCCCACATGACCCGCGGCGTCGCGACGTGCGCACGGAGACATGTTCACAACACGGAGACAGCGGCGGCGGCGCATCGCGCCTACATTCTCCCGACCGCCCCAGGGCGCCCCCAGAATAGCTTTCGTATCCTATTATGACGCTACCCGTCCCAGACTCAGTAATCACAATAACAAAAAGCGAGCATAACATCAATATGTAGTGAGTGAGTAAGTAAGTAAGTACTAAGTATCACAATAAAACGAGCATTGTCCCAGTTCAACGTTCGAGTTTGATCCCCTCCTCCTGTCCGTCGCTGATGGCGCGTCAAGCGACAAGTCAAGCGCAAGTTTTATCCCGTTTTATATCTATCTTTATTTTTATATTTTTACCCCGCCATCTTCCCTCAAGCGCACAATGGTCACTGGTGTGGTCTTGTTGCGCTTCGATTCGCGGTCGGAGACGTGTCGAATGATTATTGACTATTGATGCATCACGCGACACAAACGCAACGCGACACCATCTAACCTGGTTGGCTACATACATACATACCTCTACATGGAGACGGACAACGTGCATTGAACATTCCGTTCAAGGTATAATAATAACCTCTACTCGAACTCGAATAACCATCTATCTGCTCTGCAGTGATCGAAGAAAGACCCAGCCGCGCTTAGACTTGCAACACAACGTAAATCTTCCAGTCGAGTCGCCAATCCCCAACGCGCAGCACGTATATACTAATCATTCCCATTGCCCATATATATATATACAAGTATCAGTTTCGCACTACATACCATCATCATCTACTAAAGTCCTATGTACGTTCTGGGCTCCTTCTGCGTCCACGTCTCTTCATACGATCAGAAGATATGATATCAACTAAGTAGTGCTCAGCAGCGCGCCGTGATAATCTACCCACCCACCCACCCACCTACCTACCACCGTGCAATGCACTGACACTGACACCCAAACAGTTCCTCCTATCCTATCCTCATGTAAATCAAGAACCAAGTACATATCTCGTTCACAGCAGCTCCACCCATACATGATCCCACCATATGGCGAGCTGATCATCATCATCGATTCTCACCCCTTCTTCTTCACTTCGATTCGATCCTGTCGTGACTGTACTTGTATTTGACTTTGATTTGTGTCAGACTTCAATGTATGTACTCGTATCAACAGGCTTTACTTAGCCATGTGTCATAACCGTACTCGTACTCGTATGTATCGCGTCACAAGTACAGCATCCACAGCACCACCCGCACAGCAACACCGCCCTACCGCCTTCCCAGTGCATACTTTGACTTGAAGGCGACTTGGCTTGATCACGATCACCGCCGCTCGCCTCTGCCCGCCGGTGATCCGCCTTTACGGCCGGCCCGGTAAGTGGCTCGGTGCGCTTCCGTGCGGGCTGTGCTGTTTTGAGCGAGCCGCCGACCGACCGACCGAGCCGCCGAGTCAGTGTCGATGTCACGACAACGGACAACGGACCACGCACGGCGGACGGTGAATTTGAATTGACAAATCCGAACCGACAATACAGTAAAAGTGAAACATAGCGGAAAACGGTAGCGTAAACGTGGCGCGTGTGTAGAGTATGTATTGGAGTAGAGTAGAGTATTTGCAATAGCCTTGTCCATTTCATTCTAGTATTTTCTATTGAATAGAAATCGGATTGGATTGGAGGCTCGGGAGTCGGAGGGGGGGCCTTTGCGCTATCCTGCTTGCGTTCATCCGTACAGTGCATTGTCAATGGCACACGGCTCACCAATTGGCGATGGATGACAACCGGAGCCGGAGGGGGTTCTGCATACCCACCCACCCGGAATGGACATCCTGCCCTAATGCGGCACGTCATGATCATCGTCAGACATATGTAGATAGGCCACGTTGCGCCTCCGCGCTCGGACAATGGAATGGAATGTGCTCGAACGTTCGCGCGCGTGCGCGTGCGTGCGTGTCTGCGTGCGATGACTCGCGCCGTAATACTTACCTGTAATCTTACTATCTGCCTCCGTATGTATGACTCTGTAAATTAACAATTGCGTCACGTCGCGCCCCGGTTCACTTCAGACTCCTGCGTTTACTCCAATTTCAAAGACTCTCAAGTCCTCTCCACGTACATGTAGACGTGTACTACATACGCGCGCCTAAGTACCATCCCTCGCATCCGAGTCGAGACACCCGGCTTCCGGATAGCCGAAGCCGGATCCGGATCCGAGCCGCCGGCCCCGCGCCGTTCCGCGCGCTGATCTGCGCTGCGCCGTCCGTGTCCGGATAGGCGCTTACGACGAGCGCTGATAGTCATATGGCGCCGCGACGGCGGACAGGCGCGCTTATGTGCGTAGTGGCAAATTGTGGAATCGCGTGGATTCGTAGGTAGCGCCGTGCGGTGGTATGGTGGTATGACGCGTGCAGGGCCCGGGATAGGCGGCAGCGTGGCGCAACAAGTTGGAACGCGTCGAATGTTTGCTGTGCGAGGCCCGTAATGGGTAGGCGAGCGCCGCCCGACGATCCCGTACGCTGATGTTTAGCGCTTTTCTCGGGAGTAGTAGGCGCGCGGCCGCGTGCTATTACTCGCGTCCCTAGTATTAGTAAAGCTCAGTCCATTCAAAAACCTACTCTTATCTCACGCAACTATAATCTCCTCTCGTCGAAGAAACGACTCGCATGATCATTCTGAATCATTGTCGCTTTCAAAATTTAGCTCAGTGCGCAGCCATGATTCGCCATCGCACGCAATGTCTGTTCGAGAGGAGGCTTGGGGTGAAATAGATTGTATGTCAGTGTCGTCATGGGATGGTGCATTCCGCCTCCGTGCGCGATGTCAAGGAGGGCCGCCACACTTCGCTCGGCGGGTCCCTATCTCGCGTTTGTATGTATAATGATAGCGGGCGTTCTGAGCTGCAGTTGGCTGCACCTGGATTGGCTTGATTGTACCGGCGCCTTTATATTGCCTAATACTTATGTTGCGTCATCACGCGGTGTAGCGGAGTAGACGGGCGTGAGCCGTAGACTTTATGTTTGCTGGGCGTTCTCATTTTTCGCAAAGGAGGAATATTTCCAAGGTAGGTAATACAGAGGACGATACTATTAAAACATTCCTGGTATCTTCATCGCGAACTAATCCAAACAAACTTGATCGCACCGGCTCATAAAAGGCTGTTACGCGTCTGGGCGCCCCATTTAAAGACCCAGTAAGAAAATATAGTGCACGTCTAGTATCGTCTATATCACATAAAGTGAGGATTGTGCGAACACCACAGCCCCAGTCACCTGCGCGTTCATGTGCGCCGCGCCATTAGAGCAGCGAAGCGCAGAGAGTCGAGACGCCACGGTATGTATAGCACGCGCATCATCCCGCGTCCGAGACTGCTGTTGCTCCCGGCGACAGCCTCTTATCTCGTGCCCCATTAAACTCCTCACTCCCACCCCAAAGTAATCCGCAGGAGAACCGTCTAGAATGATCGTCAGGCGCGGCGCCCTCAATAGGCAATAGTCGCCGCCCGCCCGTCTTGCCTGCGTCTCGTGCCCTGCCACTACACGGCAGGTCGCCATATCGAGACGCGCGAGCCTGCCCGCCCCCCGCCATGCTTTATATAGCCGTCCGAGAGAGTGGTGCATCAGGCGGCGGCGCTATATATAGCGTATGCATGGTCTCTCTGTGCCTAATGTCCAACGAAGCCCTGTGCTTCGTGATGCAGTGGGACTGTCTGGAACTGTGCGCTATCTGCCGGGCAGATTAGGGCAGCTCTGACATCCCCGTGCGCCATATTTATGGTATAAGCTTTGCAGCGAAGCGCAATGCAGATTGACATTCCTTCCTGTGGAATCTGCATGTGTGGCAGGCTCATGAGGATCTCCACCTGCGGCGTATTTCGAAGAGACGACGGGGAAATATGATGGAGCTTTGGCTCTGCGCGTGCGCAGGCTATCTGTGAACCCGTGTTCTGACTGGAGCCTGGGATCTGACGTATTCTTGAGTCTATACGCACACACTAAATAAAGCGCTATCTATCACGCCCGGGAGACTGTAGTTCCTGACCCACGCACTGGGTTCTGCGCGGCTTTGAGACGCTAACTAGCCTCCGTATTCCCCGTGCGCCCAACGACCAGCGTCCGGGGCGCGGGGACGCCGCTCTAACTGCGTCTTTTTTGTGGCTGTCCGCCAGACGCGGTGGGGCGGGCAGATCGCACCCCAATCTGCATGCATGCCCCAAACATAGCGGCATCTTCCATAACCGCGCTTCTTCCAGCTTCTGCCTCCTATCGTCGGACAAATCATGTATGTTCTCGCCTCTGCTGCCACGCTCGGGCCATGGTGATTGATGCGGGGGCTGCGGCAGAAAGCGCACCCCGCAGAGCAGCAGGGGATGATGCAGTCACGTCTGAATTCATTTAGAATCTGAGCTCGAGCATGGCGAATTTATCGCTTGTCTGAGCTTGCATCAACTCGTGCTGAGCCGTGCAGATCCACTTGATGCAGAGCCTCATGTCTCGCGTACCAGACAGCTTGCCCCTTGGGATATGATATATCGTCACCCGAGTCCTTCAAGTTCCCATATCAAATTGCTCCACCACACATATTATCTGCACGCTGACTCGGCGCGCACGCCCGCGCATGGGAGTCGCAAGGTAACCCTAACCCCCTGCCCATCTTATATTAATAGCACCGAATGATAGCTCCCTGCTGCAGCAGCTCAAACCGAGCCGCCCGCCGTTCATTATGAACGTTCGCGAACTCGCGTACTTCACCCGTGATGGACACAAAGGAAAGGCGAGATGGGCGCCACGCCGGAGCGACATCCGTGCACCGCGCGATACATATGCGGCCGAGCGCGTCAGGGTCGTCAGGGTGGTGCGCGTGCGGGCGTGCATGAGCATAGACGCCGGCGCGTGCCTTTGAGGCACCAGTCTATATATGTATCGCGGCGCGTCTTGTCTACAGCGTACATAGTGAGTGGATGGAAGTTGGTTACCGGCCGGTCTTTAGGTGAAAACAAAGAGAAGAGATACGGAAGAAAGGCAAAATCAAATCACCATCCTGCCTTTCGCCCATCTCTGCGAAGAAAACGGAAGTGCTTCAGGATAAATACATTGTGGAGTTCAGTGTAGACCGAATCAAGACCGAAGACCACACGGCAAAAAGGGTTTTCAAAGCATTAGTTAAATTCTTTCCCCACGTTTTCCTCGTGTATCCGTGTTTAGTATCTCATAAATCTTAACAACGAAGCAGGTGCGAATATGAAACCTAATATCATTAGATAACGATTGAACGAGTAAGCCTAGCAGGCGCCTTCGAATTGAATTGCATGCCTGACTATATATCCCGTAATTCACACCAAATAGGATATGAGCTATCAGGAAAAGTGCAGCATCCTCTGAGGTAAAATTTTGCTGTAGATAAAGAAATACAGGAATTCAGGCAAATTAAGGGTCCCGGGCCCTGATTCCCTCATCAGTAAGCTGAGGAGCCTTCCTCCTTCAATTTTTATCCGGTAAATATCACAGCACGATCCCATCCGCGGTTGGGGAGCTCCTCATTGATGACATTATAAGTATGCCTTGTCACAGCAATCGAATACCCGTCCTTTAGCGATACCTCAAACGGTAAACCGAAATCCCCGCCTGATTCCAGGTATCCCCTCACCTCTGCGATAATCTTTTCTGAAATGGAAGGGGTTTTCACCAGTGAGTGGTTCTCCACAATCAATTCAAGCTGCCGCCGGGCCAGATCCCCACAATAATCCTGCACTAGCCATCCTTTACAGAGCCATGCAGATTGTAAGAAGCTCACAATATTCGCGCCCACATTATTCAGGCTTGGGTCGATAAAGTCAATGACGAGGCGTCGCAAGCGGGGTACGAGGGTTGCTAGCGTTTGCCCCGCTGGCGCAAAACTAAACGGCAAGACATGTCCGTCTGCGAACGAAAGTGTGCTGTCAAAATGTAGCTCTTCAAGAGCAGGCATCACCTCAAGGAGCTTGTGGAGCTCTACTATGTTTGTCATCGGACAGGCTCCGCTGCAAATGCGCAATGCGGTGAGATTGGGAAAGTAGAGCGAATCTACGGCCTTCCAGATCTCAATGGGGAGGGAGCGGGCTGAAATGATTAGGTGACGAAGTATGCAGACATTGTGTGCGACCGGCGCAGGTGCGGGTTGGGGAAGTTGTAGAGCTCGGTTCCTGGGGTGAAGTATCAACGCGGCGAGCTTCAAGCTCGAGGTAAGCTTCATGAGGCTTTGGAAGCAGTCAAATGAGATTGCGCGTGGTATGTATAGGTGCGTGAGTTGAGCCCAAGGGAATACATATAGCATGCGTTGCCCGAATAATTCATATTGTGACAGATAGAGATAAACAAGGTGGGGTGCGGGTGGAAAGGGCGACAAAGAGAGACGTTGCGTTCTAGAATCGGGGTAGCTGTTTATCCTGAGATCGCGTAGGTTGGGAAACGGTGTCGGGTCACTGCAGATGTTGTCGAGGTCTTGGTTTATGATATTGAGGTCAAGACTACAGGCGGACCGGAAAAAAGGCCTGCAGAAAAAATTGGTGGCTTTGTCGAGGGTGACAATATCAACAGCTTCAAAACGAGGTATTCGTGTCGGTGAGGGCCTGAAGAGGTATATGGACGGGGGCACATTTGGGAGATATTCTGTCCACCAGGACATGAGCCTTGTACTTTTCGGGTGTATATAGAGCGTGAATGGAGGGTCCGGCTTGCGTATGGTCTGCACAGGGAAGGTAATTGATGTCCAAAGAGACGTCATTGAGAGGAAGGCATTTCTCCAGCTCGAGCAAATATGGCATAGCACAAACGCGGGAAATCTATAGACCGTTACAAGCGAATATTTGGGGGGTAAGTAACAGCAAAATATCTCCTGCAGCACGTCGAAATGAAGATCTTGAGCGAGAGAAAATGGCGCCGTATCTCTATGGACCTGAATGTGAAACGAAGAGAATATTGTCAGCGATGTCTTTCATAGACCCAGGTACATAATATGAAGGACGAATTGAAGAACCTCTGTTGTTGCAGCCAGTGTTTGAGTCATATCGCAAACTTAAGGTATTCAGAGGTTCGATACTAGACTTGGAACAGAGAGAAGTGGTGTGAGAAACGGAATAGAGATGACCATGGCTCGTTCCTAGGTAACCCTTTCCCAACCTATCAGAATCAACCCGTGACTCGGGCGGTATATGCCATGAAAAATTGGACTCTACGCGACGGAGTAGCGCACAGCACAAACTGCACCTTGAAGCTCACGCAGGGGGGGAGGCTATTGATGCGCTTGACGACTGCCATGCGCGTCGCTGGCGTGAGCGCCTTGACTTATCGTAAATACATAGAAAGGACTATAAACCATAATACGTACATCTGGACATGTTGATTAATTTGATTGGGTTCTTGAGTGAAATGATGAGGCAAGAATTGCCATGGGAATTCAGTTGTTGTTATCAGCATGAGCCTCATAAATGTCCTTGTATGATGTACCACGCCGTAAGAAGTAGATAGCTATACGGAATAATTCCCAATGTGGTAAATCAACAGTGGCGGGAAAGGTGACAGATTGAGCGCGACGCTTCAAGCTTCAAGCTTCAAGCCTAAAGCTGAAGCGCTGAGGCTGAAGCGCTGAAGGTCCACACAGATTTTGGCACTAGTACAACTTGTAACAACCATTGTCCAATCTACATTTTCCCAATGTGTAAAACCTATTCAGACAAATTACGAGCTCAGTCAACCTGTCTTTGCGTGAGTGGCGTTTAGTCAATGTTTTTTTGTACTCTCACGCCACTCAGCGCTGAGCCAAGGTTGTCATCAGAAGATGTGTCTTGTACCTCTATTTTTTATAATCTGTCCAACAGCTTCGTAGAAATTCTCTGATGTGAGTAGATATCAGGTAGGAGATTCCCCGCCTCTTGTCAAGGTTTAGCGGAAAATTCCAATAGAAATCATACAACAATCCCTAACCCCCCTCTAACGCGGTCAGATCACCTTGTTTTCTATGTTATCTAAAGCGTCATGGCTCTCAACCTTCGGTATGTGAAATTCAACGGCTGAGTACATCGATTGATCTGTCTTCCTGAGGATCACGACTCACTGATTGAAACAATTATGTAGTATGTAGTCATTTACTAGATAGGCAACAGAATTATTTTTGGACACCTTCCTTTACAATGCGGTGTGGAACACCGATAGTGCGGTGTCTGTATCAGTTGAGTAGCTTCAATGCATGAACTCCACGACAATCAGAGTCAATTTGGAGTCAAGTGTCGTATGATACCAGTGAGCCAACTAGTCGAAATGACTCACAGAGCGTTTTTTCACGTTCACGCACCAAAATGGAACTGACGAGTGGGCGCTCGATAGTGATATCAACGTTCTAATTTTAAGTGAATTGCAACACCACTGGAATGGTAGTCCAAGAAACATTTAAACACTTCGCCATCCTTGAACCATAGCCCCACAAATTGTCCCATGAATCCAGTTCTCCTTATATGCGACATTTTGGAAACCCTGGCGGTGGTCGTTTTACTCGTTGTGTTAATAACTGCTTGGCTATCGTCGATTTCACGGACGCCTACTTGGTACCTTTTCATGTTGTCGTGCCTGTTCTCTAGCGTGGCCGCCCTCCTCATCTTGGGAAGACAGCAAGACTCTGAGCCAAGCCAGGGTATCTGTTTGGCTCAAGCGGCGCTGGTATACACGTCCGCTGTGTAGTGAGTACCTCACTTAATATGTTTTATCCATGAATGAGAGCGAGGTGGTATTATAGTACAGCATATTCTGCTGCAGCGTTTATATTCCAGGTACGTTCCTTAAAGCACGTCTACATTTGAATAAAATCCAATAGTAAGCTGTTTTAATGGCAGATACATTTATACATATTTCCGCTGAAGGATACAACTGTCAATCATGTTGTACGAATTTTTTTGGTGCAGTTCTGTCTATTATCCCTATGATTATAGCAGTACTCATTGAAATTCTAGTTGTACGTCTTACCAACAATGGTGTCTATTGGAATTTTAACAGGATCTCTTGCAGTATGCGAGATTCAAATGTGCTTCAGGAACTACTAAGTGACTCTTTTTAGGTAGGATTACAAGACCCATCTACCGTTCAACGGGATCCTTCCGGGATACGCTGCCATATAGTACGCCCAACTATGTGAGTGCTTCAGCTCTATTGATCCCATAGTGTCCAAAATAACAGTTGCGATTAAGATCGCGTATTTCTGCAGGCGTAGGATTAGCTGGAATAGTGCTCGCCCTAGCAATTGAAAGTAGGTCCAGTTTTACGATTTGGCAATTCGGACAACATTCTCAATGGGACATATATAGCTTCAATTGCTCTCACATTTCGTCGATCGTGGTCCGAAAATGAACCTACTTTGACCGCCCATGGAATTCCAAGGAGTATGTTCATCAAGATAGGTTTATTGACTATCTTTGCGTTAATTCTGATTGCGTGAGTCTTAAAATCTGTCGTGGAATTCAAATTTATTAAGCTACTCTTATAATCTTAGAATCGGGATATTTACGATCACTTTAAAAAGAAGATCTGGGGCTGTATACGCAGTTTACAACATTGCCATTGCGTCCTGTAAGAGTCCTCTGCGTGTTATTTTCATTCGAAATATCTGACACACCCCACCATGACAAGTACCCATAGCTGCTGGCATTTTATTTGGGACTCAAAAGGTTAGCGCTTTAGCCTTCAGTGACTTGAACCGTCGTAGTTACAATTCTCATTATCCCAAACGTGTAGGACATGCTAAATATGTGGCGCCTTCGTGGAGCTAATAAGGGAAGTTTGGAATCATTAGAGAAAACCCTTGTTCGAACATCAAGTAATACCTGATAACAAAATTCAATAGAACCAGCTCTATTGTCCAGAAATAACGATATACATAATAGAAAACGGTACCCAGTACCTCAAAGCTTATCTGTAAATTGTACAGAACTATCCCATCCTCGGCTAGGCAGCTTCTCATCGAAGACCTCAAAAGTGTGTCTTTTGTCACTAATTGAATACCCGTCCGTTATCGATACCTCGAACGGCAAACCTCTATTCCCGCCTGATTCCAGGTACGCCTTCACCTCTGCGATAATTTCGTGGGGAATGGGCTCGGTTTCCTCAAGCGAGTCGTTGTCCACCACGAATTCAAGGCGCCGGCGGACCAGGGTTCCGTGGACATCTTCCTCTCGCCATCCCCTGCAGAGCCACGCGGACTGTAAGAAGTTTATAATGTTCGCGCCCACGTTATCCCGGCTTGGATCGATAAAGTCAATGACGAGGAGCCGCAAGCGGGGGACGAGATCGCTCAGGGTTCTGCCCGCTGGCGCAAAGTCATATGGCAAGACAGGACCGTCTGCGAACGAGAGGATGCTATCGAAGTGCAGCTCCTCAAGAACTGGCATTTTCCCGAGAATCTTGTGAACCTCCATGAAATCGATAATCGGGTAGGCGATGCTGCATATGCGCAGCGCGGTGAGCATGGGGAAGTAGAGGGAGTCGAGAGAGCGTGATACCGCAGCGCTGGGGATGCTAACTGCAATGACTAGGTGGCGTAATGTGCTGACCTGGCGGGTAGCGACCGGCGCGGCCGCAGGTTGGGGCAATCCTACGGCAGAGTCCGCAGTTTTCAGTATAAATGCGGCGAGCTTGAGGCTCGTGCAGAGTTTCATGAGGTTGTTCAAGCAGTCGTGCACGATTGTGCGTGGCATGTATATGTGTGTGAGCTGGGCCCAAGGAAACACATATAACAGGCGTTGCTCGAACTCTTCAGTATGTGAGAGATGGAGATGAACAAGGCACGGTGCGGAAGGAAAGGCGGACAATGGTAAACGCGGGATGTCAAAGTCGCTGCGCTGACTGTTTATCCTGAGATCCCGCAGGTTAGGAAACGGTGTCGGGTCACTGCAGATGACGTCGAGATCCTGGTTTATTACGTTGAGGACAAGTCTACGGGAAGACCGGAAAAAGGACCCGCAGAAAAATGTAGTGTATGCGTCGTCGAGAGTGTCGATGTCAGCACCTATAAAATGAGGTTTGATCTTCCGAGGGGGCCTGAAAATATAAATGGACGGAGGCACATCTGCGAGATATTCCGTCCACCACGAGATAAGCCGGGCGCTTTTCGGCTGTATGTAGAGCGTGAATGGAGAGTCTGGCTTGCGAAAGGTCTGTACCGGGAAGGTAGCCGACGTCCACAGAGATCCCATTGAAAGGATGGAACTTCTCCAGTTCAAGCAGATATGACATAGCACGAACGCTGGAAAGCTGTAAGTTCCCGAAAGTGAGTCTTCGGGGGACATGTAGTAGCGAAATATTTCCAGCAACACGTCGAAAGGGAGGTCTTGAGCGGGAGATAATGGTACTGCAAATCTATTATGGTCCTGGATGTGGAACGAGGGAAATATTGTTAGCAAGGCTTTTAAAGACTCAGATAGATAGTGTGAATTGAAGAACCTCCGTTGTTGCAGCCGGTAATTGATTCATATTGCAATCTTATGGTGTTGAGAGGTTCAAGACAAGGTTTCTATCGAAGATGAAGGTTAGAGATGACCAAGACATGACTCCGAATCTTTCCCATTGTTCGAAAATGTGGAAGATTAGAATCAACCCGTGACTCGGGAAACATATGGGCGGCATATGCCGCAAATGTTGGACTGCGCAGCGCGCAACGGGAGCGCAGAGCCTCGCATAGCATGATGACTGCACCAGTGGTCTATCTATCCGGAATTTGGCTACAGAAAATGTCAATATCAGTAGTATGTATCGCACAGCTCAATTAGCTGGTAGTACTTACAATACAGTGACTCGGAGCGCAATCTTCGAATTAAATATTTGATTACTGAAGTACTGACATACGATCGTTGTTCTACGTGTTTCTATACTACACCTCAAAATTAGATCTCGATACTCTTCAGTAATAGTAGGCGCGCACCTGTTGCCATTGCGAGAATGACCATTGAGAATACAAGGTCACCAGTGTTCTTGTTTTCTAGTCTCGACAACATTTGCTTATTTTAGACTTTCTCGTTTCGTTTTGAGTACTCGGTGTATAGGTCTGGGTAGAGAGATTTCTGGCCTAGAATATACGTGAACTTGAAAAACAAAGCCTCGAGGTAACCACGAGGCGCGATAATAGGGGCACTTGGGCACAGGCCCCCAAATTGAACACGGTGCACGTGACAAGCGCGTCTAGTTAATGTTGCGGACGCGCCTGCCGAGCGGATGCCGAAGCGGCAAGCGTTGTCTCCAGGCACAAAGCAATGTGGGTATAAGTGCGGAGAAATTACGCTTTCTCATTGTCCTCGCTTTCTTCTGTCCGTCGACATCGTCTTGAACATTGTCCCCCCCAGTGCACTGGCTGCCACGTTGATCTTGTTGGAGGACATCGGTTTGGGATTATCTTCAGTGCAGAATGCGATATCAGTCAAGTCTCCCCCTGCGAGCGCGGTCGGGCTCGTCCAGCTGCTCAGCGAATCCCCTCGCGATTCGGCGCGCCCAGCCTACAACATGCGTCTTGTCGCTCGCCAGCGTCACAGTGTCGATGGCGCCCACGGAAAATTCGACAGAACAGGCGGCCACGTCTGTTGAACCAACCCCTGTGGCGATGCCAACATCGCGAGACGCCGACGTCGTTCCCTTCCCCACTTCCAGCAAGAGGACTCATTCTCTGCTTCGAGCGACGCCAGGTCATGTACGCCAGGTCTCAGAAAATGCGGTCGCCTCGACGAGCTCGGACCCGGGTGAATCGAGCAGCTTGTCCGACCCCGACTTCAGCCCCCCGCGCAAGCGCACCAGAACATGTGCTCTGTCGTCGTCGTCGCGACCACGCGTTCAGCGGAGTAATACGACACCTATCAGGATTCCTGCTCCGCCCCACCTCTCAGGAGGGGTGCCAGCTGAATCTTCGGCGTTGCCACCCGCGTCGTCGGTGCCCTTGTGCACGGCCCTGATGTCGCCAAGGCCCTGTATAGGCACCGCTGGACCATTGGCATCAACCCCTCTGCGACGACGACGATGGAGCCCAGGCGACATGCGGGTGCAGCTCTATCTATATCGGACGCTGGTGTACGGATTGGAGATTAGGTATCCCAACCTACTGTCGGCGTGCGAAGACATTACTGGTAAGGATGGTGCAACCGCGTGTCTTTATCTATCTAACGAAGCCTACAGGCTCTACTTCTTTGCCAGCAGATGCCTCTCCGAGTGATAAATCGTATCTTGACGTACAAGATGCCATCCTCGCGCGGCACCTCAAGGCACATCTCACGGAGAGCGGTGCCGCAGCCTACGTGCTCGTTGTTGACCCCCAGTCTATCGCCCATGAAGGGCGACCAAAAGATGTTGTGGAAACTGATGACATGGCGATGGTTGTCGACGAAGTGGAAGGGCTCGTCAATAAGCCCCTCAACCTTCCCCATCTTCACCTGCACCCGACAACGAACCACTCAGTCTTGTCATACCAGCAGCTCATTGCAAATATGCATATCCGCCGATGCCTCTTCCCACGCCGTTCCTCCACCAAACTTTCCTCGAGGCCTTCGCAGCGTATCCGATACGCGTCGAAGCTCTCACAGCTTGTCTCTCTCCAATAATGCGCATCCCTTCTAAACCATAATATTTTTCTCGCCTATCCATATTCTCGCCCACGCATCAGTAACGACACATTACGACTTCCACACTCATTTGCATCTCTCAGCTTTTGCTAATTACATAAAACACCCACATTCATTCCCTCCTTATCATCCATCATCTCATAACCGGCGCCATCTAATACCAAAACATCCGTATCGCCTGTACATATGTATAGCCATGGCTTCCTCAAGCCATGCCTGCGAATGAACCATTCTTGCGTGCTTAAGCACTTCACTCTAGGTCGCCTGCTTTATTCTTGAACTACGATGACTGAAGGTGAGCTATGCCTTGTTCCTATTTCTTCCGCCAGTTGAGTAACAGTCGAGTGGTTGAACTGGTCGAGAGTACTTATGTACACCGGATCAATCGACATTGGTGGCTAACTGCGCTTCCCTGGCGCTGGCAGCGCGGTCAGTGCGGATATTTCCATGCTTTAAACAGAGCGCTTTACCTATTCCATCACGGCCCAGGCACATCGTGGGCGGATTGGGCATGAGAGTCGTGCTCAAGACCCGTCCGGTACTGCCTCACCTCAATTCCCCTCTCCTTATATCTCCCCAGGGTATGCGCGACCCAGGCGCGATACGCTTCACCAGCCTCTCGTTCGAGTCCGAGTCCTCGCTGGCCGGTCATGGTCACGACCACTGACAAATGGAACACCCTGCCCGATAGCGCGCTCGCTGCGGTCCTGCGCAGTCTGCACGACGCGTGCCTGTGGGTGCTGCGCGCTGATGCGCCGGGCGCTTCCAAGTCCATGCACTACTGCTCCCTCCGCACACCGTGCGCCACCGCCGCTCAGGCCTTCCGCCCGGTACAGGCTTTCCGCAGCGTCGCCACCGCGTGGAACCGCGCCTTCCAAGCGCACTGCGCAGGCACATCAGGCGGCTTCTTCGCGTCCGCGGAGGACGTGTACTACCCGCACGCGTGGCACATCAACGCGCGCGCGCGCGCCGCGCCGCTGCTTGGGCGCTACCGCGTCGTGCGGACCATCGACGAAGAGGGTAGGTGTTTCCACCTCATTTATTGTAATGCGGTGAGCAGATCTTCGCAGGTGACCGCGGCGTGTTTGAAGCGCTCGACTTCGGGGTGCCAGCTGGATGCGCGTGCGGTGAGCGGGTGATTCTGAAAGTGTGGGATAACGAGACGGACGGCGAGTGCGTCGTAGAGCGAGATATATATGATATCTTAAGTGCGCGTGGGGTATCAGGTGTTCCTGCCTTGCGCATGAGCGGGCAAGATGTTGCTTCCGGCATCTACATCCTTGCTCTCGAAAAGCTTGGGCCGTCGTTGCAGCAGCTCCTCGACCTCACACCGGTCGGCAGGCTCAACGAAAAGATGGTGATGGCCCTTGCGATACGGCTGGTGAGTGTTTGTTATGAGCGCCACATAATTTAGTCAGAATAATTGTATTGCCGATAAAGATTGATAGGTATGAAGCCGTGCACAAAGCTGGAGTCGTGCACAACGGCGTGAAACCCGGAAACATCTGTCTCTCTAAATCGAGTGAAAACCCCGGAGATATAAACTTGATTGATTTCGGGCTATCGTATTTCTACAGCCCCAAGCAAGCCGTACCGGAGCAGGCAGAAAAATCTGTGGTCGGCAACCGCCAGTTTCTCAGCATCCTAGGGCACTTGGCTGTCGGTGCGCTCGTCATATCTTACTACCCGTGAAATCCACTAATACCCTACCTTTCAGCGCAGTCCCCGCGCGACGATCTCGAGTCCCTCGGGTACCTCTTCTCCTCGCTCTATCACGGCCAGCTGCCGTGGAACCATCCCGGGCCACATCCCGCGCCCGGAAAAACGACAGAGAAGCCTACCATCTGGCGCGTGAAGATGGCGACGCCTGCCCAGACGCTCTTCGCGGGCATGGACCGCGCGTTCATGGAGTACTGGCGCGACGTGCGCGTGCTCGCGTACGGCGAGGAGCCGGACTATGCGCGGCTCCAAGCGCACTTCGTCTTGGCTTGGGAGGCGCGCGAGTCATGGGTCGAGTCGCCCGGGGAAATTGACTGGCTGAAGGCCTATAGTGAGCTCCAGTCCCAGGAGGCGGAGCGTCAGCGCCAGAGACGGGAAGAGTTCCAGCACGCTTTAGCTTTGTTATAGATCTTATTTTGGTTGGGCGGTTTACTTGGGTTGGTAGGTCAATATTCGTGGGTTTGGTTATTAATGGGATTCCCAGAGCGGGCTTTGACAATTTTTTTGTTTTTTGTTCTGTATTCTCAATAAACGGCATGATGGCAAAGCTTTGTATTTTTTCTTCGATTTCCTTGCCGCCGCGAGACATGCAGCAATTGTTTTCAAACGCACTGAGGCCTCTTGTGTGATGTCGTCGAAGTAGATGAGGTGAAATAAATTGAAATCAAGGATGTAAACAAATTTCAGTGCATTCGTCAGATGTACTGACTCAAGAGCTAGGTTATGTACCACGAACACAAGATTTCCAGGAAGTCGAAGTAGAGGTGTGAGAGAAGGAATGTTGTGGTCACATAACACTTTGTAAAACACAATTTAGTCAAGAGCTGGATTGTTTTCCGCAAAGTACTCGTAGGAATCGGCATTGTTTATAGCCTCTTCAGAATCCATAGTTGCGAGCTGCTGACAGTCTGCTTGCCCGTACGCAAAGTCTTTAGTTCCGCCATTAAGGAGGAAGTGGCTTGCCTCATGGACTATTGTTCCGCCCTATATCAAACGTCAGCCTAATAGCGATGATATTCCAGCACGTTTCTTGCCTGAGAATCGGTCCCGGTTACGGGGGCATCCCAGAACGCGGGGCATAAAAATATCTCTCCAAATCTGAAGGTCGACAAAGCATGCGTCGGAAATTGGTCAATGCAGAAAAAAGGTGCCTCTAATTGCATCACTCACTGGGAAGGATACACGTATGCGAATACACCGCTAAGATCACAGGTCCCGCAGTCGTAGGTAAAATCCGAGAAATCGTTGCCGCTGAGAGCGGTAAAATGGGTGCCGACAACGTCAGAGCTCACATAGTTAGCCTGGCCGAACCATGTCGTGAACCGCTGCCCGGTCGAATCGGATGGGGCGCCAACAACATATTCTTTGGCATTGACGGCGCACGAATGGGCAGCATTTGATGCTGTCACAATTTGCTCTTGCTGGTCGCTGGTGCAACCGGCGAAAGTGGCACGCCTTGCGGAAGCACTGAGAACAGTGGTTTCGTGTTTTAAAAGTCCCCCGGAAATTAGTGCCAAATGAGATGCGGAGTTAGCATAAATTTTCGAAATACTGGTGTCGTTGTTGACCACCATGAAGAAGTTTCGTGCGCTGATTTTATAAGTAGCATCGTTAGTGCCGTTGAAAGCGTAAGCGTTCGCCACTGCATAGAACGGTTATGTATCAGAGATCTAAAACGAACAGAGGCTGAATACAAACGGTCATGGGTGACTGAAAATGAACTTCCAGCGTTCAGCACAGTAAATGCGCTTTGTCTGGCAGCGACGCTGGGGACGTATTTAGCTCTGGCACCCATGAAGAAAGGTTGGGTGCCTGTTGGATCGACGATTGTAAATTTATCAGCAGCGAAGTTGCTCATAGGGCCGTTAGGATCATTTAAGATACGGAGTGCTTCGCTTCCAGTGTTGGTCAGGGTAGTCGAGAACTTGAGATCTCCCACACGTTTAACGGTGTCTGGACCTAGTATAAGGTTAGATGCGTCGTTTCACTGGAAATTTACGTCAAAACGTACCAGTGACCTGCAAGGAAAGGGATCTGGTTGCCGCCGTGACAGCAGTTGCCAGTAAGGACAGGGAGATCAGTATCTTCTGTAGAGTTTGAAATCGCATAGCGGTGATGGTACGCGAAAAGGGACTTCAACGCCTCTGCAGAAGATTTGAAATTATGCAGTTTATATACCTGGAGAGATGATCATCCAATAGCTTTCCATCCTCCGGAGTCCGAAGAGAAGTCAAATTTCAGGTGCGGTAGCGCCGAGACGGAATGATGGGGAATTATTCCGCGCTAGTGCATAGTATAACTAGTCTCGAGCATACCTCATTTGTGTTACATTTAATTTTTGCTATTCGCCAACCTTGAACCTCCGACAAAAAAATGTGTTTATGTAGTAATCTTATGCCGCGTCTTGCTCGGTACAGGAGAAAATAGACTGACTCAAGATTGAGATGAATGCCAAACCATCCTGATTCAAGGATGGTACAGTCAAATATTTGCTTCGATGGAAGCCTCAGCGTATACTCAGCCCAGTCCAATATTTTAATAACCAGTATTTTTACCCACGAACTTGAAAGCTCAAATGAAAGGTCTATACAGTATTTACACGAGTAGGGATTCAAAAGGCTGCCTTAGATATGCCCCGAAGATTCATCCCAAAAATATTTTGAGAGACGATTACCAGTGTAGAGGAGACGCGGAGAAGAACGCGGAGGCAAGCCAGAAATTACCCGCAATTTTTATATACATATCTTCGCTCATGAAACCATGTCGCTTCAGCATTTCATTTATAGAATACAGTAAACCTAACATGGAACTTTGAAGGACACGTGTGTTTGCCACTCCACGGCGCTCGTCATCTATTAAATAACTAGTAGATCGAAGAAGTCCAAAAAAATAGTTAGCAAATGCAGAGATATGAATACAACAAATTTGACCAGTCCCATGGAACGAAAAGACAGCTACTGCTCCGGCTTAGATCTAATATCGAGTATGTTTTCCCCCGAATCACTGGCCATTTTTTGGTTATCCTATTATCAAACAGCTCGCATTAAGGAGGTTGACTTCTAAAAAGGCTGATCACTCACCGTTACTTTATACACGTCAGGTGGGAAGGCCACCTCTTCCCTTGTCACCAAGATACCCGTGTGTCGCGATTGAATGTTCCCGGTAGTAGGTGCACGGCCAGACGCAAAGGACAAGGGAATGGGGCCTTCGTGCGCAGTTGTGGTCGAATTTACTGAGGCGATGCGCATCCGGCTGTTGAATGCAACCATCATGGAATTCGAGTACATCTTCCCCAGGACGCAGAGGCTGGCCTGATAGTACGTCGGATGGTTCGGGAGGAAAGTAAGAACGAGGGTGGTAATTGCGATGGCGGCTATTTAAAAATTGAAAACAATCAACAAAGCTCACATAATGGAGGGGCGCGGAGTAGAATACCTGTTAATGCCCCGGTCTCGATGGTCAGATTGACGAACTTCGTGATGAAGACATTTGGGTCTTTTTTGGTATTAGTATCGCGACGTGAGAGCTGCGTAAAAAATGTTAGTCAGTTGGTAGTAGGCTTTCAATTGAGATGATCCCCTACATGGTACAACATGGACACTGCGATGATGATATCACAAGAAGTGCTCGCCCCTTCCCATATCTGGACCGATTCATCGTCAGAACTTCGGCAGAGATGGCATCATAAAGGCACCTACCCCGGTGGAAATGGTTGATTTTGTACTCCAAAAATGACTAAACAGACCAGCTTGCTTTGTCTCTATACCAACTGCTAGCGCTCCACCGAGTTGTAAGAATGCAAGCTGTAGACAAATGAGCTCAGTTTAAAAGTCAAAATGGGGCATCTCGTACAGCAATAATCATGACCGACGCGTAAATACTTTGTGCCAAGATTTGCACTCGGTAGGCGTAGAATGACTGAGTGATGAAGGCGACTGGAATAAATGGCTGTGAGTGCATGCGCCATATTTCGGAAAAAAATGGGAACTCACCTATGCCACTCATCATGAACATCGAAAACCATAAAACATCAACTTTATCCAGCACAGCTGGATTTCCAAACCCAGTTGCGAAAGTTTTGAAGGCGCTGCTCGTGAAGAGGAAGGTCTGAGTTGATTCCAACAAAAATGTTCCATAGACGACAAGTTTGTGTCCAGTTCGGTCCCTCGGGAAAGCAAGATAGTATAGGTCTGAGGATAGGATAGCCTTCAGCAGACAGTCTCGCACAGGAAATGAAACAGCCTGCTCACAAACTTGCATCGAGAGGACGCCATATAGCCCCCAATTCAATATATATCCGACAAGCTACCTCACTTCTCGTCAGGAAATACGCTCATAACCCTCGCTAACCTATCTGTGCAGCGTACCAAAGGGCCAGATCTGCAGAAAAAAGTATTCAATGCTCTGCAATTCCGAGCGTGTATCGGTCTACTCACACTTTGCTGAGGTCGGGTGGAGGACCAAATAAGGACATTCTGGGTGCTCACTACCTTTGGGTTGGAATTGGGAGGGAAGGGAAGAATAAAGCTGTACACGGTCAGTGGAAGTTCCCTGTCAGTTATATACATGGACGACCGTGCTGATTGATATCCTATTTTTATCCGAAGGTTGTCGCTTCGCAGCCAAAATCAATCTCTGGGACCCAGCGAATCCGATGAGATTATCTTCTGATTATGTCCCCACAGAACAGCACGATCTTTTTCGAACGGAAATTGGATATCCATGACTGTCTCGCGTTCACGATGCAAAGAACTTGCACCTTGTTCGTGCAGCTTGCTGTGCAGTATGATGCAATCGGAACACAAATGCTATGCAGCATTGTCGGGGAGAATGGACAGGCACCATGGAACACGATGATAATCATGATGTACAATGCTTTGAATAGGAACGAAGTGTATAATGATACAAAGAATGCTCTACATAGTTGGAGTCGGAAAATCCATAGATGCGATGATGTGGTTACATATTGTTGGCTAGTGAGTGAGTGATGCGAAAATGAGGATGGGAAGAACGAAGTATAAAATGAAAGACAAAAGAGCGAACGATGCATAGGAACTGAAATCAGAGGAGACGACAGCCTTAAGCCTGCCACTCCCCGCCGCGCGCAAGAGTCGCAAACACGCCCTTCCGCTCCATCAGGCGATCATACGTCCCCTGCTCAACGACCCGACCGTCATCGACGACAAGAATACGATCGCACATTAGCATCGCTTCCAGGTTATGCGTGATGCACACCGTCGTGCGGCCCTCCCGGGCCCTGGCGATCGTATCAAGTACCGCTGCGCGGTTCTCGGGGTCGAGCGCTGATGTGCATTCGTCGAGGATCAGAATGCCTGCCGGGCGCGCAAGCGCACGTGCAATCTGCAAGCGCTGTGCTTGCCCGCCCGAGATGAGGGCCGCGTTCTCGCCGAGCGTCGTGTTGTACCCCTCCGGGAGCGACATGACGAAGTCGTGCAGGTTTGCAGCCTGCGCCGCGCAGCGGATGTCCGCGTCGGAGAGGGATGGCCGACCGTAGCGGATGTTCTCCGCGATGCTCGCATCGAAGAGGTGTGGGTGCTGACTGACAACCGCGATATGTTCGCGTAGGTGATGGACGTTCATAGAGCGCGTGTCGATACCGCCGATGGTCGTTGCCCCGCGCGTAGGCTCGTAAAGCCGTTGAAGGAGGGAGGCGATGGTCGACTTGCCGCTGCCTGAAGCGCCGACGACTGCGACGCATTCGCCGTGTGCGATGCGCAAGTTCATGTCCTTGAGGACAGCCGCATCGGAGCGACTTGGGTACGCGAAGTCGACGTTGTTGAAGCAAATGTCGCCTTCGATGCGTGGGTAGAGCGAACCGCGCGATTCACGCGAGTTGGTATCGAGGTGCGTCAGCTTGATCAGGTCGCTCGCTGCTTGGCTGGCTTTCGCAATTCGCTCAGCTGAGAGGACAGATTAGTACATAGATAGAGATGAGTATGTGGGCGACAGGACGTACTGAAGGCCATGAGCTGGGACCCGATAGTGACTGAAAATACAACAAGGTCGAGGACTTCGACCATTTGCAAGTACGTGTACGTCCCATGCGCAATGAGCACCGCGCCGACGTAGAACAGAAGTGCTTCGGCGAGGTAGATGAGCCCGCTGGCAATTCCATGGGTGCACCCTTCGACAAAGGCCCCACGCACGCCAGTGGTAAGTGACATCTCCGTCGCGTCCTCGAAATCCGCCCTGAAGACCGAATCAAACGCCATGGCGCGGATCGCCCGGATATTGATGATAGTCTGCAGAATCTGTCAGTCACCGCGCTAGTGGTAAAAAAGTAGTAAGACTCACGTTGTAGTATCCACGCGACACCTCCTCCCTCGCGCGCTTATTCCGTGCCTCGCAGCGCGCAACAAGGCTGCTCTGCACCGACATCGTGACCGCAAACACGGGCGCGATCGCGAGTCCCGCCAGGGTAAGCTGCCATCCGCGGATAAAAGCCCACACGAGCCCGACGCCAAGCATCGCACAGACGACCGCGAACTGGCCCCAGACGACCGCAATCAGATCCCGCGCGTCGTCGCCGTCCCGCACGAGCCGCTGCACAAGCTGCGCGGGCCCGTTCTCCGGCTTGTCGAACCAGCTCTTGTCCTGGCCAAGGACGCGGGACAGAGCGCGCGTGCGCGCGGCGGTGATCCACGCCATGCCCACCGCCTCCATGATGACGTACTTAAGCCCGAGGAGCAGCCCGTCGAGCGCGGCGACGCCGAGGACGAGGCCGCCGAAGATGTTGATCGCGCGCACGTCCTGCGCGCCGGCGGAGACCTCGAAGAGCACGCGCGAGAGGAGGAAGGAAAAGAGTGGGGTCATGACGCCGCTCGCGACGCACAGCGCGAGGCCGGCGAATAGGAGCGGCTTGTGCGGGAGCTGTGGGTAGACAGCGCGCATGAGCGCGATGAAGCCCGGGCGGCGTTCGTCGGCGGCGTCGGCTGACGCGTGTATTTCGGTCGCGCTGTGGTTTAGTGCTTTCTCGACCTTGACGTAGTCCGACACATCCCGTCCCAACCGTGGGCGCGAGAGCCTTGCTTGGCGCGCTTTGATGGCGCTGCGTTCCATCACGCTGTGGCGCGTCTTCAAGTCCATGTACTCTTCATCCTCGAAGTACCCGCTGACAGGGAACCTCGGCATCTCGGTGAACGTCGCCGAGCTAGGCGTAGGCGGCGCGCTAAAGCGCTTCTCCTGCGCGACGAATGCGAAGGTTGGCGGTGCAAGGGGAGACATCACGGTGCTCTGAGGGCGCTCGCGCTGGGTGTCGAAGGCGGTGCCCTTGGGCTGTGCTTGTGCTTGAGGGGGCAGGAGAGACTGCGCCGCGCGCGGCGAGAGGGGGGAGGTGAGGTCCGCGACAACGTCGAACATCCAGTTGCCGAACGTCGATATCGGGCGGAGCGCAAGCGCATGCTGCGTCGTAAGCAGCCCAGGTGCCTCCTCGGCTCCGAGCAGCGGCGATCCCACTTCCATTGCGTCGTCGGCGTCTTCAACGTCGTTCTCTGAGTCGCCTTGGAATTCGGCCATTCTTCGGAACTCGCCACGGATGCCTTTGTAGTACGCGTCCTTGCCGTGGTCCTCCAGGTCCGCGCGGTATCCTTGTTCTACTACGCGCCCGTCCTTGAGGACGTAGACGAAGTCCTCCAAGGAGATTTGCGACAGGTCGTGGGTGATGACGATGGTCGTTTTGTTTTTGCGCCAGTGCTTGATAGCTTCGAAGACAAGGATGCGCGATGTGGGGTCCAATGCCGAAGTGGCTTCGTCTGTACAGTTGTCAGTCAATAAGGCGGTGACAGCAAAATATAGAAAACACATACCGAGAACCAGAACTGTAGGGTTCCTCAATCGCGCCCTGGCAATAGCCAGGCGCTGCTTCTGTCCGCCGCTGAGCCCGACGCCGTTACCTCCACCAAGGATAGTCTCGTATCCCTGGGGCAGGTCCCTGACGAATTCGTGCATCAGCGCCGCGCGGCACGCCTCCTTGACGTCCTTCGTCGTCAGCCCGCGCGTGGAATGGCCTTGGACGGCCGCTGCGATGTTCTCCCACACCGTCTTCCCCTCGAAGATGACCACGCCCGCCGCGCCCTGCTGCCCGACGCACGCGACGTGCTCGCGGAGCCACGCGTCGTCAAGCGTGCTGAGACGCCGCCCGTCGAGCTCGATCATTCCGCGCTGGGGCGTGTACATCCCGCACAGGAGGTGTGCGATGGTTGATTTTCCGGAGCCCGACCCACCGACGATGAAGGTGAGCTCTTTCGCGGGGAGAAAGAGCGAGACGTCCGACAGGACGTCGGTATCTGGGCGCGATGGGTACGCGAACGTGACTTCGTGTAGCGCAAGCCCGCCGGCGCAAGTCCGCGGGGCGAGGCCCATTGGTTGTTGCATAGATGTAGGCGCCTCGGATTCGATGAGCTCGATGAGCGCGGCCGCGGCCGATTTACCCTTCGCGAGCACGATGAGCTGCGGGATGCACGTCTGCAGGCTGCTTGTCGCGATAAGGCACGCCCAGAACACTGCCATGACGTCGCCCGCGCTGGCCTTGCCCTCGCGCACCAATTTCCCGCCGAACCAGAAGCCCTGCACGAACATCGCCATCACGACGAACTGCGAGGACCCGGACGCCGCGCCCCACAATCGCGTCAGCCGGCGCGCGGCGAGGTGGAGGCGGGAGAATATGGCGATCGCCCGTGCGTGCTCGAGCCCGGCCGCGTTGAATGCCTTGACGGTGTCGATTGCAGCGGCCGCACGCTCGATGACGGTGGCGGCGACCCCCGTCTGCTCACGCTCGTGTGCGAGAAGCGGGCCGGCGAAAGTTTGCGAAAAGGCTTGGATGAATGTGAGGAGTGGGAGGGCGGAGAGGATGACGAGGGTCAGCGCCCAGGAACGCATGAATGCGAGAATGAGGGAAGCGACGATGGTGGTAAGGTATTGAACGAGCATTCCGGATGCCAGAGACGATGCCATGCGAACTTCGTCTGTTTCCCTATTAGCTAGAGATAAGTACTTGAACAAGTCAAAAAGATAGATTGCGTACCGAGAGAATTTTGCCATTAACCCTCCTGCGCCGATTGTACCGTCTGCCTCGCTCGAAGTTGGGTTCTGCGTGTCGAACCAAACCATCGATTTCTGCGACACAGCGAGATAGACTGCACGGCGGAGTGCCCTAACATTTATTTCACCGGTCCAGATCCACAGACAGGAGGTGACGCTGCTCAGCGCCAACGAACCGACGGCAAGACCTATGAGTTCCAAAGCGGTTGTTCCCACATTGTGCAGCAAAGCGTCCTTGGCTTCTTGAGGTGGGTTGGGGGTGAGAGGAAATTGAGAGAAGGCATCGAATGCTTGGCCGACGACGAAAGTCATGAAAGGGGCAATGCCTCCAGCAATCATCGATGAGAAGACGGCAGGGAGGAGGAGGAGAACGGCATGTCGTCGCGAGATGAAAGAGAAGAGTAGGTGGAGGGATGGCGCAACCTGTGGTACGTCGACTTGCTCCGACATTTCCCTGTCGATTTCTGGAGAAACGTCCGGCTTCCCTCCAAGAGTAGATGATTCTGAAGAACGAGAGCTGAAGTCGGGAGGATCGTGATCATGGGGGGGCATATGAGAAATACGCGACATGGTGGGGTGGGGGTAAAAGACAAAGTGGCTTTGTCTCGGACACGTTCAGAGGTGCTTTGTGGGTGGCTTCACGAAGACAAAAGAGCTCCTCCGCATTGTTTATGGGCCAACAAAAGAGAGAGAGCATTTTGAGAGGCTCGGCAATGGCGAAAAGACAATGAGAACTGAACTCATTGTCAACCGTGGGACAAATATGGCACTGCCAAACATCGGCTAGATGTTAGCCAAACAACGCCCAAACTAACGCCGGCCTGTTCGAATGACGCAATGACTGGGTGCGCGTTCGACGTAAATACTCATAGGAATTGAATTTCAGAATCGCAATGCAGTACGGTATCTTTTGGGAGAGTTCTGTATGTTTGTGACGAGTTGCAGTCTAGTTGCAGCCAGCTTCAGCGTAGGTGATAAAAATAGCTCCGATCTTACTTTCAATCTATTTTTAGACACCACCTATGTTCATTGTTGAGCGTCGACAATGGGCGCCATGGATGTTCAGGGCGAAATGGGGTATCGTTGCTCGAAAAACGGGTAACTAGAGCTGTATATTTATTGCAGAAAGGATATGGCATGGATGTAGTCATCCCATCGCGGGAATTTAGTCAGGGGCGCAGCGCGCATGAGTCAGAGACTCAAAATTCACTATCTGCGCGAATTTCGCAAAAAAAGGGTTCGAGGACTGCCCGTGATCGTACGTAAAGCAAAAATTACATGCCTCATGCAAGGCTCGAACTTTCTATCTCAGGTTTAAGTGGTCCAAGACCACACATCAGAAGATATGAGACCTGCGCTCTAACCAGTTAAGCCAATGAGGCGACATCGCTGTAGAATATCGTGCCATTAATTCTCGCCCGCGCGAGGTAATCATACAAAGGATTGCTTGTTACAAATTTGCTCGCAGATACGCTGAGAGAAACACAATATCATGTCTTTCCAGGTAACGGCGCTCAACTTTACAATGCCCAGCAGGGTGTCTACAAATGGCTAGATATTATTCGTTGAAATTTACAAACAATCACACTCTCGACGTGAACAGTTAAAAGACTCAAGTGGCTCTACGTATGTAAGCTTTTTGCAATTTTCCTCGCCGCAATTCGCGACCAGCTTCAACTTCGGTCTTCTTCAATCTAGTGTGGCACCATGTCGAGAAAAGGTTGGAAATGAGGTATGTTCCTACGGATAATTCTGAGCGTAAGCCCCCTGTTGAATATAGGAAAAGTGTAGCTCGTTTAGCCACCCCAGTGCCGAATTTCAGTTGCTGGCGCGGCGTGCATGAGTCACAATCCATTTTGTGTGTATTTGATCAAAAAAGGGCGCGGCGAGTCATTAGCTGCCTCCTCGCCTACGTAAAACAAAAGGTACGTGCCCCATGCAAGGCTTGAACTTGCGACCACAAGTTTACGTGGTCTTGGACCACTCACATCAGAGACATGAGACTTGTGCTCTACCGCTGAGCTAATGAGGCGATATCACTGCAGAATGTTGTGCCATAAATACGTCAAGCGCCCGTGTGAGCGCAATACAATATCATGTCTTGCCAGGCAACGGCGCTCAACTTTACACTGTCCAGGAGAGTGTGTTTAATTTGATGAAAATGTAGGCTGGATAGGCACCCCAGTGCCAAAATTCAGTCGCTGGCGCGGCGTGCATGAGTGACAACTCATTTAATGTGTGAATTTGATCAAAAAAGTGTCTGGCGAGCCGTAAGCTGCTCCCTTTCCTACGTAAAACAAAAGATACGTGCCCCATGCAAGGCTTTAACTTGCGACCTCAAGTTTGCGTGGTCTTCGACCACTCACATCGAAGACATGAGACTTGCGCTGCTACCAGCTGAGCTAATGAGGCGGTGACTGAGTAAAAAATTGTCATGCCATCGTGCAGAGCGCCTGTTCATAGTAAAAAACTAAGAAAAATCGATATATCTACATGTTAACCGGACATGGGCAAGTGGAATAGACTTTCAGGCGGGAAACAGGTAGTGGGCGGTGGCATTTTTTATGTCCGAGTCGCCGACAACTAAAACTCGGTCAAGCAAAGGTGAATACCTAGTTCACGATCAAAGTTGGGCGAAACATATACATGAGCAATTAATGACCATTTTTTTCCATTTTCTGAAGGCGATATGGATTACATACAAGCCTTCTGTATGCACGTCGCGGCCAGCTTCAACGTCAGCTTGGCGTCGGCTATAAAAATAGCGCCGACCTTGGCATATCAGTCTAAATTTAGAAACCTCCAGCTCGGACGCTTCAACAAAGGGTTAGAGTTGAGGCATCTCTTAGAAGAAATTTGAAAGCCTCAGCTTGGATTTAGCTTCTTACGATCTCGGAGTTAATGTGCACGTGTCTTTCTATCTCTGTGCCGAATTTCTCTTCGCTGTGCAGTGTCCATGAGTCATGATTCCGAGTCATAATTCATTTTCTGTGTGAACTCGGCAAAAAAGAGCTGTCTCCTACGACGTAAAACAAAAGATCAGTGCCCCATGCAAGGATTGAACTTGCGACCTCAAGTTTGCGTGGTCTTTCGACCACTCACATCGGAGACATGAGACTTGCGTTACTACCACTAAACTAATGAGGCGACGATGTACAGGAAACTATCATTATGTTGAGCATGAGCTCCGTGGGAGAGATGTATAATCAATTTATTCGTTTTTGAGCTGAACATAGAGCCTCTTAGTGCAATTCCGTCCATGTAGAAGACATGCAATGCATGTAGTGGCGAGAGGACAGCAGTGTTTACCCTGTATTTACTTGTATTTATGCGCGCTAGCGATAAAAATAGCTTAGAACAATCGCGATCTATTTTTGGAAGCAGCCAATGAATTTGAGTATCGACTCATGACCGTCGTGGCGGTTAGGCAGGAAACGAGGCAGGGGTTGCGAACAAAGCTGCGAACTTCTGGGTCAAGAATATTATAGTAAAACTGTAGCAGAGACGCAGTAACCGTCAAACGCGATCGGTGGCTGAGCGGACTTGAGTCGTGACTCATAATTCATTTTATGTGTGAATTTTGCGAAAAAAAGGGCTGGCAAGTTCTAAAATACTTCCTGTCCTACGTACAGCAAAAGGTACATGCCTCATGCAAGGGTCGAACTTGCGATCCCAGGCTTACGTGGTCCTAGACCACCCATATCAGAGATATGAGACCTGTGCTCTGACCAACTGAGCCAATGAGGCGATGGCAGGAGATAATATGCTCTCACCTACGGTGGGCGTGAGCTTAACGTAAATAGAAAGGTCCGAGGGATCACGAATATTCAAAATTTCCTTTCTATTTAGGACGTGGAGACGTCGAGCGTAGTGTCCGTGCTGGCTCCTGGTCAAAACCATCATGAATACATATTTACTTGTGTTGATATCGGAAACAATAAAATAGATTTTAGGTCTATTTGAACGAAGGTGAAAGGATTTAGGGAATGAGTCTGCCGCCATTGTTTCGAACTGAAATTCGATATAACAAAACACAAGCCTTGTAGTTTGCCTCTCAAGTTGAGCCAATTTATATTTTGTAATACAATTTATGAATTTACCAGTCGAAGCCTCTATTAAATTAAAGACTCTGACGGTATTTCATCTGTATTCGACACATAAAATAATAACATACGTGCAACACATTTTACGGTCAAGGAAATTGAAGGAATTCAGTGTTCACGACTATTATTAAGTTACAAGTACGATCTCACAAAAACAAAAGGCTTCAGTGCCCCCTGCAAGGCTCGAACTTGCGACCTCAGGATTACGTGGTCTTGGACCACTCACATCAGAGATATGAGACCTGCGCTCTAGCCAACTGAGCCAAGGAGGCAATGCGCATAGAGCAACTGGTGCAAATACGTCGTGAGATGTGTTCTGAGCGGTCCCGGGCACGTGACCCGGATAATCAACACATGTTGGCGTGCTGCTTGGTTCTCTAACTTCTCTTCGTCGACGACGACGACGGACGCCGAGTCGCCGACGCTCTGCAGCGCGCCGCACGCAACGCAACAGAGCCATAATGTCCGGCGCCTTTGACATCTCAAATGCCTCCACCTCCCAACCCGAGCTCTCGCTGGGCTCGCTCGCCAGCTTCGCCGCCACACCAAGTCGTTCCGCGTTTCGCGTCCCCTCCACCTCGTCGCGTACCACTGCACAATCATCGGCACTCGTAGCGACTCCTCCATCCGCTTCCGATTTTTCCCGGCGTAATACCACCCATCAGGAACACGACGACCCCACAGGCGATGATTCCAAATGGGCCGACACTGCGCCCGAGACGCCCGCCGCCTCTGCACGGTCGGCGAAGCGTGGCGGAAAGGGCGCAGCGGGGGTGACGCTGACGCTGCGCGACCAGGAGAAGCACATCGACGCGCTGAAGAAAGAGAACTTCGACATCAAACTGCGCGTGCACTTCCTCGAGGAGCGCCTCGCGCAGCTCGCGCCGGACCAGATCGACGCTGCGCTCAAGCAGAACATCTCCCTCAAGATCGAGGTGCAACAGCGAGGCATGGAGATCAAGAAGCTGAAGAAGCTTGTGTTGAGCTTAGAGCACGAACTAGAGCGCCTGCAACGCGCAGGAGCGGGGACCACCACGGGGCGCGAGAGGGAAAGAGAGCTAGAAGACAAACTTGAGGAGCGCGAGCGGGAGATCCAGGAATTGAGAAGACGCCGGTCAGGGTACGACGACGACGCGCTGCGGGAAGCTCAGGAGCGGAACGCTGAGCTCGAGGAGGATCTGGAAGCCGCGCGAGCGCTGATTGAGGAGAACGCGGACGAGGTCGAGCGGATGCGCAACGTGCTTGAACGGCGCGGGGAAGACTCAGCAAATGAGAGCATTGCGGGGCGGAAGCGGCGGCTAAAGGAGCTCGAAGATGAGAATGAGGAATTGCGCGCTCAGCTCGCGGAGCAAGCGGATCTAGCCACCCAGCGAGAAGATGAGAAGGAGGACCTTGCCGACGAGGTCGATGCATTGCGCTTGGAGTTGGAGGACGTCCAACGTCGGCGTGAAAACGAGAACATCGAGCGTAGCGAGAGCCGTGCGCAAGTGCTAGAAGAAAGGGACCATCGCGAGGCGATGGAGGATGAGATGAACACGATGAGGGACAAGCTCGCCGCGCTATTGATCGAACTACAGCAGCGGGAGGACGAAAGTGACCGGAAATCCCAGGAGATCGATACGTTGGTGAACGAGCATCAGCGAATCGTGGTGGTCGTTGAGGAGGAATGGAGGGGCGAAGTCGAGGAGGCACGGTCACAAGTAGACCAGCTAAAAGATGTAAGCGTTTCCGTCTCGTTTGCGAAATATCTGTTGATCGTCGTATACAGATCCTTGCTGACAGGGAAACAGAATCGAAGGAACTTCGGGAGCAGATTAATGATCTCGAAGCCGCCTCAAACGACCTACACACTAAATTCGAGGCTGCCCTTGCTCACCTTGAACAAGAGGCCGATATCAAAGACGACGAGTTGGAAAATCTTCAGCAGGTCAACGACAAGCTCGGGGAACAAATATGCCAGCTTGAAGACGAGATGGACCGCATCAAAGATGACTACGAGCGCGCGAGGGACGAGGAGGCTGCAGAGCGGGAGAAACTAGAGGCAGTTCAGACAGCATTGAAGGAGGTTCGTTCTTCCGCTCTATCGTCGCCTCACCGAATCTGACAAGAGACATGTATAGAAAATCGCTGATCTGAAGGACGAGCTCCAGCAGCGCATCGAGCACTACGAATCCCTCTCCAAGGACGTCCACGCCCACCGCGAGCGCCAAGAAGAGCTCGCCGCGCACGTCGAGGACCTCGTCGGCGAGCTCCAGCGCGAGCGCGCCGCACGGGAGCAGGTCGCGGCCGACTTCGATGCCGCGGACAAGACGCACGACGCCGCCCTGCGGCAAGAGAAGCGCACGCTCGAAGCCAAGGAGTCCGCCCTGCAAAGTGCGCTCGCGGACCTCGCGCGCGCACAGAGCCTGCTCGCGCAGCGCGAGGCGGATCTCGCCGCCGTGCAGGGCGCACTCACCGAGCTCGAGACAGAGCGCCGGCGCCTCGGCGAGACGCACACGACCGCGCGCTTCTCGCTCCAGCTCGAGGCCGATCGACTCAAGCGCGATTTGGAGCGCCTTGAGGACGAACTCGCGCGCGCACGTCGCGAGCTCGATGAGCGCGAGGGGCAGACGCGCGAGCGCGGTGCGCAGGCGGACAAGCTGCACGCGGAGAACCGCGAGCTCGCGACGCAACTCGCGGCACAGACGCAGGCACGGCTGAATGTCGCGGAGAAGCTCGATGCAGTGATGGGCAGCCTGAAGAGCGCCGAGGGCGACGTGGCTAGCTACAAGGCGAAGGTGCTCGAGCTTGAGCAACGCCTTGGGAAGGACCAGCGGTCGTTGTTGAATGTGGAGAACCAGTACCGCGACCAGCTGACGGAGCGGAATACCCTTTTGTTGACGATATACCAGTACCTTGATAAGATCCTGGGCGTAGACAAGACACCCGTGAGTCCCTATCCTGTCTCCCTCATTCCGTGCTGACAGGTTCTCAGAAAAAAGGCACGCAGGGCGAGACGAAGCCGTTCACGAATTTCAGCGTGTTCCACGATAATCTCATCACACGGCTGAAGGCGCTCAGCCAGATCCAGATGGACTTCGAGAAACGCTGCAAGGAGGTTGAAGCGCGCTTCGCTGACAAGCTCACGGACATGCGCCGACAGCTCGACACGCGGTGGAAGCAGATCGACAAGTTCGAGAGCAGCCTCAAGGCCGTTGCCGAGACCAAAGCGACGTGGAAGCGCAAGTTCGCGCAGAAGGAGGGCGAGCTCGAGGCAATCAAGGTATGACGCCCCCATTTCCTTGTTTTTCCTTTTTAAAAAACACTAATGATGCCGCGGTGCAGGCAACGAACATCGAGATGGCGAATCAGCTTTCTGGGATGAAGCGCCCTGGCGGGAGCGACGCGATGGAGCTGCGCTCGATGGCGGCCCGCGCCGCGAACGCCGAGCGCCGGCTGAACAACGCACAGAACCAGCTGGTCGCGAGCGAGGAGAAGATCGCGGCAATGAGCCAGAAGACGATGTCTGCGGACAGCAAGTGGGAGGCGCGCGTCAAGGAGTACGAGGCGCGGCTTAAGGCAGCGGAGGAGCGCGTCAAGCGGGAGCGCCAGGGCAGCAAGGAACGGGTGGGTGAGCTGGAGAATAACCTCAAGTGCGTAGTCGTCCCTTTTTTCTTCCTCATTTTCTGAGCTGATTTTCGTGCTCAGGAGCCTCCAACGACAACTGGAGCTCGCCCAGAAACGAAATAACCAACTAAACGACGTCATGGACTCGAACAAGGCACCCGGAACGAACTCCCCCGCACGCTGAGTCGGCTTGCCCTCCACCCCGCATACTTTCCGCTCCACTCTCCTTTTGTTATGTCATGATCTGCTTCCCCTTCCCTTGCATGGTCCCGCTGATCTCCCTTCACGACACGCTTTCGTACTCAATGTATACCTTATAATTTCGCCTAGAATTTGTACTAAATAGCTGGCTGCGCCGTAATGCATTCATCGTGTAATAGGATCACATAGGCGGCATAGGTTCATGGCAATGCACTTCATCATGGTAATTCGTGTATCGTACCTCGATGCGTAGTACTGGACAATTATCCAAGAGATGATGCTATGTAATTAGATAGCATGGTATTGAAAGATATCATCAAATGAATTTGTGCTTTTCTTGGAACTCGAACTCGATTGTTGCACTTTCTAGGGGCCGAGGAAATCGATCTTGCGTCAGCTTGCGAAGGAGTTTTTTGACCTGCCCCATGTCTCGGTGACGAGACTCCCACACGAGCTCAAGTATTACTGAGCGTAACATCGGGAAGGCATCTTGCGCGGTTAATACAGCGTCGAGGTCGGACCAGTCGTCCGAATCCGTACGACAAGCTTCGTCTCTATAAACTAGGACGCAAATGTCTAGCTCCTCAAGGACGTTGTTCCCGGAAACGCGTCGCAGTTCATTGGGGAGTCCGCACAATGGGGCATGGTGGTGCTCAGTAACATTGATGTATAAATCGAATGATTTGAGTGTTCGGTGGGCACTTTCCGCCAGGCTCGAACCTAACTCTGTGAACAGCAACGGACCATCGACTGAAAAAAAAATTGATTTGATTTGTGTGAAGGCGGACTTTCGCAGAACATGACTGAATCACATACAATCTATGAAGAGTAATCGAAGATCTGTCATTGTCTTTAGGAGCTTATTCATCTGCGAAGCCTCACTGCCGTTAAGAATTTCGAAAGAGGCGTCTTGCACGTAACTGAAGTCCATGATCGGGTGGATATCATTGGTGCCAGAAGGTTGCATGAGAATCGAAAGAGCGAGATCGGTCCCTTCATTGACCTCCAAAACCACTGGGGCCGGAATTTTGGAGCGCGTGATGATCTGCCGCCCATCACAAATGGTTTCACCGCATACCCTTTGGACCGAGAAATTGTTCAGGTCACTACAAAGCGAGAGGGCGACAAGAGGAAAATTGAGTAAGAAGTCGAGATGGATGCGAGTTACTGTGGGGAGCTGTATCAAAAATATAAGAGCTGACTGCATAGACTCTTCCAGTAAATTCCAGTCGAACCAGTCTTTCTGGAGCGAAAGAATTGTGATTGACTGCAGGAGGGTTCGGTGAGTGCGCAGGACCTTGAATATGTCAATTATGTGTTGGCTAGTAGTTGGTGACCGCGTGTCAAGGGCGCACTTTAGCTTTTTCAAGCAGAAAACGATCTCGGGGGATCCATTTAGAAAAGACGCCAGGCTTTTTCTTTTCGTTGTGGGCTCTTGCGAGTTCAACAACCTGAGCGACGAGAAGAGATGTCGACGGCAAATTGGGAGTAGGAACTTGCAGGTGAGTGACAACGCTTTAAGAGTAGCTTGATCTCGCTCACTTTCGCCCAATGTGTCGGCAATGTACGCAAGGATGTCGAAAGGCACTGTTAATGTGGTCTGCATGTTGAGTTTAGTTGAAGTCATAAGAAAGTTGCAGTCAGTTTGTCAATGTGGCAGGGCTCACCGGGCCGAAGTCGCCGTACTTTTCTGAGAATTTCAGTGCCACGTCGTCGAGTTTGCACTCATCCCTACTTGAGGCCTACCCGGCTACCTACCCAGACTCCTCTCCGATTAAAGTTGGCGAGTTCCTTGCAAAGTATTTGACTCGCGAACTCAATTTTCACATGTTAACGATTCAAAAAAAGCACTGCTGTTTTTCGGAACTAACAAGATATAAGTACAGTTCTTGACTCAAAACTTGTAAGCATTCTTGAAAATTTACTGTACCAACATAAGTTTGACCATAAGGTACAGTTCATGTAAAATCACCTTGTGCAAAAGAAGAGGTCAAGCGAAATCGAACTCATCTGAGAAATCTTGCCGCGACGAATTTCTGCGAAGCTTACTCGCCTCAAAGTCAACACTAAGTACACCTTCACGCTGCTCATCGTCCAAGTTTTTTGTCGGTACTTCCTCCCTGCAGCGTCAATGACTGAAGAGTTGCCGTATCCTGGAGGCTAGGCACCACAAGAGCCCTCCAAGGTCTCCCACCGTATGTCTCTCAACATATCTTGATTTAATTTAGGAGTTCATTGAGATCATCGTATCACAACGGCAATCCTGCGCTTCTTCGACGCTTGGCTCGGACTAATGTCACATGGATTTTTCTTGGATCTTGCATGGAACGACTGTTTTCAGCGGGTTGCCAAGTCCAATACGTATCAATACCAAGTCAATGTGTTGCCAACAATCCTTTCAAACCTGTTCTTATCATGATTCTTTCTGATGTTTCCTGGTCTGCCGAGGGAACTCCTACTATGTGAGGCACTTGTTGATCTGTACAGTACAGGCGCTCGATCTACAGCACAGTACCTATCCGCATGTCACTTCACGGCACATAATGCACTGGGGCTTGGAAGTAGCGAAATTTGATTGCAACGTAGCCGGACGTTAATAAAGAGCTTGCCCTTACCGCTCGGGCTCGCTTCGCCTTGCTCCCCTCTCTGGGCTTCGGTAGACGTCGACGCAGTCTTTCACTCTTGGCTTTATGAAGTTCTTCTCCTTCGCGCTCGCTCTTGGGGCGGCCTCTTTGCTCGACAGTGTCGTTGCCGACGCTTCTGTGGCTGTCGACAGGCTCGTATCCAAACGATATCTGACCAAGCGGGATGCAGGCTTCGCGAACGGTGGAAACAGCCACAATAGCGGAAAGGGTGCCAATGGGAAACAGAGGAACAACTCTAACTACGAACTCTCGTTTTACCACGTCAACGACGTTCACTCGTGAGTTTCGTTCGCATTTCCCTAAAAGAGATAGCGTCTCACTGCGTGTAGTCATTTAGACGAATTTCGTTCTAGTGGGTCGTCATGTACTGATACAACTAAAGGTTGATCGAGTTTGCTTGCTCTCCCCTGTTTCTGTTTTCACTTATCTTTATATAAGGATGTGTTGGTGGATATCCTCGTATCAAGACGGTCATCGACAAGACAAGACCCACGCACCGTAATTCTCTCTTCCTGAATGCTGGCGACGAATTTCAGGTAAAATTCTCGAGCTTGATATTTCCCATCGCTTATCTGCCCCTATATCCCAGGGAACCCTCTTTTACACCTTGTATAAAGGAGAGAAGATCGCGGTGACCTTAAACCAGTTGGGCTTCGACGCGATGACCCTGGGTAATCACGAGTTTGACGACGGCGATGACCTCCTTGCCAATTTCCTCCACAACCTCACATTCCCGATTATCTCGAGCAACATCCACACCAAAAACCCGAAGCTTGCGTTCGCTCTCGTTCCCTATAAGATCTTCACTAAGCACAATCTCGCTGTTCTTGCCGTCACTACCGAAACCACTGCGTACATCTCGAACCCCAGCAACCTGACTACCTTCGAAGACCCCGTCACTGCAGCTGTACGCACGGTCAACTATATCAAGAAGCACCACAAGGGAATCAATCGCATCGTAGCCCTGACGCACATCGGATACGATAAAGATATTGAACTTGCAAAATCGACGCGGGATATCTCTTTGATCATTGGCGGTCACTCCCACACCTTGATTGGCAATATGACCGGCGCTGCGGGCCCATACCCAACAATCGCCACCAACCTAGATGGCGACGAGGTCTTCGTCGTCACGTCGTACCGCTGGGCCGAGTATCTTGGCTACATCGACGTTGAATTTGACCGCAGGGGGAAGATCGTATCTTACGAAGGCGCACCAATCCACTTGACGAACGCCACCGCCGAGGATCCGAAGCTCAAAGCGCAGGTCAAGCAGTGGGCCACCGCCTTCGACGCGTACTCCTCCACCATCCTCGGCGCCACCGAGTTCCCCCTCATCCAAACGACCTGCCAGCTCGAGGAGTGCACCCTCGGTGATTTCACCGCCGACTCGATGGAGGACTACCCGCTGGGCGGCGCCGTCGCCGGCATCATCAACGCGGGCGGCATCCGCGCGGAGATCGACGCAGGGAACATTACGCTCCAGCAGGCGCTCGAGTGCTTCCCATTCGGCAACAGCATCACCGAGCTCGATTTCACCGGCGCGCAGCTCTGGGATATCTTCGAGAACATCGTCTCGGGCGTCAACGCGGCCAACGGGCTGGCCGTCACGAGCTTCGTGCAGGTCTCGCGCAGCATTCGCTTCACATATAACCCCGCTAACGCGGTTGGGAGCCGCCTCATCACGTTCGCTATCAAAGGCGTGGCCATCGACCTGGCCGCAACGTATCGTATCAGCACGCTTGACTACCTGGCCACCGGGGGTGATAATTTCTGGGCCTCGCGTTCTGATTTCGTCACTCTCGGTACAATGGACCAGGTGTGGGCTGAGTACGTCAAATCGAAGTCGCCCATCAGCTATGTTACCGACGGTCGCATTGCCACAACCACCGACACTGTTCCCCAGAAAGGAATTTGACCGCTCTTTATTCTTATTTAAATTAGTATATTTACTTGTTAACAGTTACGGTAGACTCCTGGTAATAATTGTGATTGATATATGATAAAGGAAAGAGTCAAGCAGAATTGGCTATGAAATCGTGAATCTGACCAATGGCCAATTCAGGGTGAATGATCATATGAGCGAGTTTGGAAAGAGAGGACTTGGAAAGGGCATTCCATTGAAAAGATACAAATGAAATCAGAATCCCCACTTTTTAGACTTGTAGTACGGTTCGAAAGTACTGAGTTGCACCCGAGAAACTCCCAGCAGTCTGATAAGTTATTCTGTCCTTGAAAATATTCTTTGCGAATCCTTGTTTAAATTCATGTATTCTCCTCAAAATCTGGTGTAGTTCTATCTATCTTTCTATCGAGCGTAAACATATTTGAAGACGTCTATGGTCGAAACTTCTGGCCCACAAGTGTCTCACTGAGTTCCCAAAGCTTCTTCGCGTTATCCTTGTCAGTCGCGTACGGCGCTGCTTGCTCGGGTGCCAGCTTAGCATCAACGAGGTAGCCACCATTGCTCTCCGCGATTGAGGGATCGAATGCTGCAACTATTTGCGTCGCGGTACTCTCGGCAACTGAACGCACCCAGTCGCCTTTAGGCGTACCGTCGGGGTTGAAGAAATCAGAAAATTTCTCGTAGTCTTCCTTCGTCATGTGTCTATTGAGAGAAGTCACAGAACCTCCGGGCTGTTGGCGATGGTAAGCAGCTGCACGCTATTTATTTATACACAGCATTGACATACATGTAAAGAGAATGCGAGCAGCTTGTCCTTGTATAGCTCGGCGAGCTCGATTGTAAAAAGTATATTCGCCGTCTTGCTCTGTCCGTAAGCAAGCCATTTATCATAGACCTTGCCGTCTTCGAAGTTATAGTCCTAGGGTTACATGCATATCAGTAGATGAAAGCGATGACCGAAGAAATATAAAATATACATCGAAGCGCACAGGTCCCCAAAAATGTCCCACTGAGCCTACGGCGACGACTCGGGGTGCTGGTGACTGCAGAAGTTTTGAAATAATTAAATTGATGAAGAGGAAGTTTCCGATATGGTTTGTCGCAAACTGGAGCTCAAGGCCATCCTCTGTTTTCTCGTACGGGGTGCCCATTATGCCTGCATTAAGGATGACGATGTCGACGGGAGCGTCGTATGCGAGTACCTCCGCTGCGGCTTTGCGCACAGACTTCTGAGAGCCTAGCTCGAGAAGGAGGGGCTTCAGGTCAGCATTGGGTATTTCTTTCTTGACTGCATCTATGGTCGCTTGAATTCTGCGGCAATTCAATCAGCTTGATAGCCCAACGTCTCATAGACCAGACCAGGACGCCAAATATAAGTGGACATACTTGCTATAAGTGCGACCTGCAAGGACAACCCTAGCACCAACAAGGGCGAGGACGCGAACGGTCTCTGCTCCGTATCCCCCAAGAGTGACGCCGGTGACGATTACTGCAGTAAAAAGTGAGCGATCATTTTTGCATACGAGCCAGGTAGGATGTAAACCAACCAGTTTTTCCATTAATGTGACTTTCCAGTGTTTTGGCGACGCTTTCAGCGGTCCAAGTGGTATCAAAAGTCATTTGAAGGGCTTTTTAGGATGCAATTGGGGGGCCTGACAAGTGCTCATAAATTTTGCGTCGACTTTTATCCTCAACTCTATGCAATATCAGTCAAGTAGGGCGGGACTGAGGACAGTAGCACAGACATGCCGATTGTGTTTGCAAGCATACGTAGGTGTCCGAGATGGCTTTGCCATATTTCAACGTCATCCGGCACGTCGCTAAATTTAGCTACATATTTCCCAAGCATGTGCGTGCCCACATGGATTCATAAACCCCCCGAGGCCCGAAGAGCGGAATTACTAACAAGATCGTTTGGCCTTTGGGACTAAATCAGCATGCAAATAATGCAATTCACTGGCATTTATGTGGACTCGTTCCAAATCCTAGTAAAGGTAAATTGGGGGTTAATTCAAGTTGCAATTCACATTTTAGATTTTTGATACTAGGGAATTTGATCAAAAATATATATTCATGTGCACACATTAGATATGGATCCGAGGAAGGTAACGAGTATGCCCTCACTTACGCCTTGAAACAGTAAAATAAAGCGCTAGCAGATTGTGGTTCCAAAGTATACGCTCGAACCTGACCTCGCCTGCTCTGACCGGGGTCCGGAATAGCCTCAGCTCAGATCTTCTGACGTCGCTTGCATACAACTGACATATAGCGTTTCCAGAAATTTTGTTACATTGAGTGAAAGAAGTTTACGAGAAATACAATACATCACAGTATTCAAGCCATATTTCCGCCAGGTTGACCGTCTGACGCGCAGGATCCATAACAAATACAGAAAGCTCGGGTTCTCGGCATATGTAGACAATATGATAGATGAGTCCAATCAAATTCGCTCCGTGGACCGCTGCTAGCGCCATCATGGCCAGCACCACGTACCAAAGAAATATTTGCTTTTTGATCATTCGATGAAAGTGGCCTGCAGCTCTGACAGAAACAGGGTATCAATTCTGCTTCGGCCACAAATGTCCTAAATGCGTTCACTGATAAAATTCAAATCCGGACAATTGTCAGTTGCTAAATCAAACAAGATGACGCAATGACAAAAATATGCTCACAACAAAGTACATCCGATTCTCTTGAACAGCATTGGGAGATTTATATGCAAGCTTGTATGCACCAATATCTGGAACGGCTTCGCCGGATGCTTGGGTACCTGCATCCGACATACCCAGCTGGTCTCCGGGTCTGAAGTGATTCCTGGCTCTCGCACATACACCATCAGCATCTATAGGAACAATGATATCAGAAGTGCACTCCGGAGCTAATTAAAAGATAATGAAAGTCTGAAAATGAACGCACAGTACACGGGCGCCGGAATTGAGACGGAACGGCAAGCAGGGGCGTATACATGGCATAGCGCATAAGAAAGCGATTGCATGGCGTCAGCACTGAGAAATGGTCAGCACGTGGTTCAACGGTTTACAAAGGCCTTTCAAAATTCTCACGTAAAACCTATTTCCTGTAGCAAAAACGAGTATATTAGCATAAATATTGCAACGCTGGACAGATGGCGCACATCGAGCAAGACCTTTGAAAATCAAGGATTTTTATTCAATTTCGGGTTGAATTTAAGTAAGCTAAGAGACGCACGGAATAGTGGGCTGGCCGACTGGTCCCTAAAATACCCTCGTGGCTTTGAAGGATGAAATCGAACTCCAGTGGATGAGTGATATCTGTATCGATGACGGTACCCGGAGGAGCATTCTTGTTATCTTTGGAATTATTCAAAGGAAACATCCTAAAAATTGGCGCTCCGAAATGGTTCAACAAGGGTAAGAAACAGGAACTTACTGGTTATGATGCCGCTTTCCCACTACAATGAGTGTGATCTTGGGATTCATGTCGAGTTCCTTGCATGCCTCTATTTGTAAATGGATATTAGAAAAAAAAGAGCGGCGACACTGTGACTGTGTATTTATTTAGCTTACCTCGAATCATTGGCAGCTCTAACATTTCAGTTAATATAGATGCAGACACATATTATGAGTGTATTGAGACTTACCTTGTTTGAGGACTTGATCAAATTCGCCTTCTGAAACGCCATCTAAATATGTTTTACATCAGATAAGCAACAGAGACCTGGCTATTATGAAGGACCTCGGAAAAAAAGAAGCCTTTTTGGATTCAAATAATTTGCGGCCTTCTTTTCCATGTAAAAGCGGTAGTCCTTGTATTTACCAAGGACGCACTAACCAAAAAATACAGTATTATACGAGTCTTATGACATATTAATAGGGAACCGTCGTACCTTGACCATCTCCTTGAGGTCCTTGATCATTTCCCGCTTTCCAACCTGAACATGAGAGGTCGAAACATATTTGGCCGCGTTTGAATCTACACTTCCGACAACAGCCGTAAAAGAAGGCCGTCCTTGCGAATGCGGGGGTGGATGTATAACGTCGGCACCTAGAATTCACTGTTGAATGGCGAGCTTATATGATGGCACATAACAACTAATTAGACTTACCGATCACAATTGCTGGATTCGCGGGATCAGTTATATAGTCCATAATTCCGGATTCTGAAATCGAATTTATTCCTCCGAGCTTGACATTGACCCTAAATTTTGGATAAGCATTTTGCTGAATGAATATATCGAGTAATGTACTTGAGCATAACGTTTGCCCAGTATTGATCCTTTGCACGGGTGCATTTCCTCGCAATAAGGCATTGGGTAGCAACACCCATCTATACCAGGGAGGAGACTTTAATATGAAGCATCAATTCTAGCACTGTCGACCTACGGTCACGTCACCACAGCTATTGATGAAAGACTAGCAATTAGGATGGAATCCAAAAATATAGTCCAAGCTGGTTTTGTACGTACTGTTTAACTGCCGTGTATAGTTCGTTACTGCCCTCAGGTAGAACTACGAGAAGCAGGTGAGGAGGTGCATTGTATTTCTTGATGCACTCTACTCCAAGCTGTCTCAATTGCTTTATTGTACCGGTAGAAAGTAATTAGGCTCAAATCATGCTCAATGTGAAATAATGATTACCGTTTCGATAACACCCTGAGGGTTGGTGATGTATTTAGTGACAGGCTCCGAATTTACTATGTTGATTCCTTGAAGTTGTTTTTTGAGCAAATGCGAGATTGGCAATTCAAAAATCCCTAATCAGTGCTTACCAACTCTCGCACAAGCCTTTTGAAATGAGGTTATCATTTCTTGCAAGATTGGCGGACTGAACCGCCGGGAGGATTCATAAATAGCAACCCCCCACGTCTGTATCGTGGCGGGGACCTTGAATTTCTTGTCGAGCCTTGAAAAGCACAATTTTTTTTAGTAAAGGACAACCTTAACAATCAAGAAAGCGTCGTCGGAATACTCACATGTTCCAAGCTCCCCTCTTAGGCACCTATATATATACACTTAGAAAGACAATATGGGATTTGTGTAATGGTACATTTTACTTACCTGAAGGCCTTGGGGACCAGAGTTGCTGTATCTGATATTCGGCGGGTCAATGACACGCGCCTTCACTTTCATTGGTTGTTCATTGATGGTCAATCCAAACTGGGAAATGTAGTTGGATTGTCCAAATTGCAACGTCTACAGCAGAGAAACGTCAATAGACAGAAGCCCCAGGATCCGTTGGAGAAATTACCTGGATTCCTTGCTTTATGGCATTCATTCGCTCCACCGGCTTCTTTGTAGCGAAATTGAGAACCTGCGCGACTTGGTGCGGACCCAAATGGGTGTCTCTGTTCGCGAATTGGCCACGAAGCACCGTACACATCTCGAGAGGCACCTTCGCATCTTTACCAAGCTGTTCGAAAATTTCATTAGTCAGCCAAAAGGTATCATATCCCAACAGATAATCAAGAACAACACGCACCACAACACAGATGGCGGAAGGGTACTGCAAAGGCAGCCCAAGCGTCTGATTGAAATAATTAGCAACAGACATTTTGGTTCCTTCGCGCGTGTCGAAGAACTCCTTGTCGGCACCGTTAGTAGTGAGGCCGTTTACTGCACGGGATCTACCCTCTCCGGTGCTACGGACGCTGAGTCGCAAATGCCTGAGGAAGCGTAAGAGGCGGACCCTCTCATATTGGGCTGGGAATTGCTCATGGCCGGGGACCATGTACACGGGCGGTTTATCAACGGGTTTCCCGTAAAATTCGTTTATGAGTCGAATTAGGGGGCCTTCACGATACATTATGGTGGCCGATAGGTCGATGTTGACGACCAGTCGCCCAATGACAGGACGGACAGACTGAAAAATTCCCCGCCATACCTCCAATCCACCTCCGATGTTCTGACGATCGGAGTGCAAGTAAAACGACCGGCCTCGGTAAGGATTCTGTAAATTTGGCTCTGTACGAATGGCGATGTTATATGCCTGTCAAACATTCGGAAATAAGATTTAAGTACTATAGTATTTTTCAGGAGACTACTTCACCATGAGTGCGTTAGAAATATTCTCATCCCAAGCTTGTTTTCCATCTATG